>BFEA01000408.1:967340-977733 GCA_003427395.1 Chara braunii
GTGTGCCGAGGGGGGGGGAGGGAGGACCCCTCCCCCACCAATCAATCAATCAATCAATCAATCAATCAATCAATCAATCAATCAATCAATCAACCAATGAATCAATCAATCAATCAATCAATCAAACAATCAAACAATCAATCAATCAATCAGTCAACAAAAAAACAATCAATCACTCGATATTTATTTATTTTTCTATTTATTTTTATTTTTTTTTCCACACATACCCCCCCCCCCAAATTTTTGATTTTTTTTTTCTTTCGTACAGGCCGACAGCGGCCGATGTGCGCAGGCCGAGCGCGCGTGCCGATTTTGAGAGCGCGCCCCCGCCTGGGCGTCGCTCGGCCTCGCGCCAACTTGGCCGCGCGGCCTCGGCCACGGGCGTGCAGCCTAGGAGGTCGGCCGCGGACTAGGCCGCAGGATCCACGGCCGGCGGTGCCACGTAGATAGTTGGTACTCAAGTAGTGCACAAGGCACCACAAACAATAGCTTTGTTTGCCATGTGTGCTTTCTCCAGTGATTCAGTGACTCAAGGTCACACTCAACAACGGTACAAGATACAATTCGTAACCACTTTCATCGGCATATGGCGCAAATTGGCACGACCACTAGGTGGTAAACAAGGTGGATTCATAACTAACTGTCCGAGCGGGAAACTAACTTAGAGTGTCCCAATTCACACACACACACACACACACAAGCTTGCGATTAAAACCTTGAGAAAACCAGAACTTTACAGGAGCCTTTAGTCTCCGTCAAGTAGGTATTTGAATAGAATGTATGCAACAGCCCAAAGAGTAGCCTTCCTTTTTCCCATCAGACAAATATACAATCCACAATGACCGGAATTCAGACATAATTTTAACTTATTTCACAATAAAACAGGAAAAACCCAATATCGTTAGGATAGAAGCTAGGATTGTTCGACGACCACCTTTTGCTTAACCAGCCAACCGTATGAAGGCAAACTAAAAGAGGGTATAAAGGAGGTGGTGGAAACTAGCCAGTGAGGCAAATCAGTCTGAATTTTCCTGCGGAAAGGACGAACGAAGGGGAAACTTATCTGTTGTTTACCCTTCATCAAGCTGGTTACTCAAGATTCGCCGACATTTGTGAATTCATCTCATACATAGCCTCAAACTGGTTTGTCCACTACCATTGCTGAATTATGACAACAAGTCTGGGAATCACGCAACTCATTGACGAGTAACGCATGTCAATAGTCACGTGCTCTAGTCGGTTCTCAATGCAATCCTGACCGAAATTGACATTTCCCTCTCTCCAAAGCCCTGATCATTCATACGTGAATCACAGCCAGGTTACGACAAGGAAGGATAGCCTCACATAGTCAGGTTACGACACGATGGACAACCCCACACAGCCAAGCCTATTAGTAACTTATGCATGATCAGCAAGGGCTCAATCCCACTAAATCTCATGTCAACGTTGTAGAGTTTGGGCACTGACCGTCACGTAAGACTATTGTGCCATACGTAGCTTAGAACTGCGCCTGCACTGAGTATTTGCCCTTCTTCCCACCGCCGATTATTGCCTTCCCCCCCTTAACGCTGTTGGGATGATGCTCATGCTTGCACGAGCCCACCCTGCGGACGGATGATATCAATTTAATACACACATCCCATTACCGTCACTCAAAGCCAAACAGAGGTCGAATTCCAATCAGAGTTTCTTCTCTACCAGTCGTCGCGCAACAATAGAAGATGACACATTGTCAAGTTATGCATGAGGGACCCAGAAGTGAGTAGTGACTCACCTCTACCAATCCAAATCTGATTCGGCATGCTAACGGAGTTACACACAGGGGCAGTCAAGAGTGCATATGTCTTTTGTTAGTCACTCTCTCTCGTGTGGGCTGCTCGTCATCGTCTGCAACTGACACATGTGCATATGCGCCTTACCCCTTTTGTAGTACAACAACTTACACTAACCAACTGATAAGTGCTTCGCGTAAAACTCCTCGAAAATCATGCCAGTAAGGAATGCAAAGGTGCATCGCCCTTTTCGTTTCTTCAATTGTCACCTCAAGAACTTAGAATTGTGGATGCACGTTCTGTCACTGCATGTGTGAGATACACGTTCTCATTTGGCAAGAAGCGTATGCCCCAGGCGGATGACGTCAGCCATACAAGGTAGGCGAACCCTCTCTAAACCCTTGCGCTCGTTGACTCCCCACCCCTTCCACTCATGACAGTCCGCTACCTGCAACCTATGTGGCACCGTCAGCCGCGGCCGAGGCCGTGTGACTGAGTTTGCGCGCGACCGCGCCAGGCCCAGGCAGGGGTGCGCGCCCGTGGCCTGCGCGCGTCGGCCGTTATCGCCCTATAAAAAAAAAACAAAAAAAAATTAAAATTTTAAAGGGGGGGGGGGGGGGGGGGGGAAAAAAAAAAAAAAAAAAAAAAAAAAAAATAAATATTGATTGATTAATTGATTGATTGATTGATTGGTTGGTTGATTGGTTGATTGATTGATTGATTGACTGAAAATCCTTACTTAGAATGATAGTCCAATTAAAATATTTCATGAACTCATCCAGACTTTTATTTCATCTCTAGTAAAAAAAACAAATAAGAAGGAATACCCCATTCCTGGAATGAAAGTTTTGGTGTGAGACAAAAAATAAATAAATTAAACAAAAAATGATTGATTGATTGATTGATTGATTGATTGATTGATTGATTGATTGATTGGTGGCTATGAATCCCCCGTGGTCACGGTCGCCGCGGTCATTATCTTGGTCCGCAGTCATGAAAAAAAAAAAAAAAAAAAAACAACAGAATTCAGAAAAATGATTCAGAAATCTGAAAAATATATATGTTATGCCAAAAAATAAACTAAACAACTTTTGTCTTGCGGAAGTTGGGGTCATATCGAAATTCGTTACCACATTTGAGATAAAAATCAAACAAAATCCTTTATTTTTCTTACAAAAAGAATAAAGTGAAAAACTTTTGCCTGAGGGATTTCTATTTTTTATTTTTTTTAAATAGAAAAGAAGTAAAAAAATAAAACTAAAAATATACGGTTATAGGGAATTTCAAACCCTACAACCCCATATATATATATATATATATATTTGGCCTATTATTTTATTTTAAAAAAATCCCCGGGTTTCACGCCCGCAGTCGGCCGTGGGGATCAACCGCCGCAGGCGGGGTCCCGACTGCATGCGGCAAAAAAAACCGCGGTCATAACCGCAGGTGATACATAGATTGGTGGGGGAGGGACTATCTGACACCCGCGGCCTAGGCCGCACGCAATTCGGCAACGGCGGCCGAAAAAATGGTCGCGGCCGCAGCCAATGAGGCTCAATCCGCGGCCTTTTTTTTTAATAATTTCCGCCCCCCCAAAAAAAACGTAATATATATATATACACATATATATATATATGTATATATATAGGGGTGTAGGGCTTGAAAAAGCCTACAATCCTATGTTTTTTATCTTGGAATCGGACTTCGTTTAAGATTTTTTTAAAATGAAAAACGAAATTTAATTAAAAAAAAAAAAAAAAGCAAGAATTTTTTTTTGTCATTCTTTAGCATGAGGGATATGGTCCCTGAGTTACGCTGTATTTTTTTTAGAAATGAATTTTATTTTTTTTTAGGGAAATTAGGTGTTTAAAAAAAATGAAGATGCAAACATTGAAAACAAATAAACAAAAAAAGGGTTTGATTGATTGATTGATTGCTGTGTGTGTGTGTGTGTGTGTGTGTGTGTGTGTGCGCGCGTGTGCTAAGCAGAGAGCTCAAACGCACCAAGATTACATCCAAATAAGAGCAAAGAAGCGAACTCATTTGCCAACGTTATCGCAAACGAGTTGCGCAGCGGTCCAGATAGTCATGTACCAAGCAGATAGCTCGAACGCACCGAGATTCCATCGAAATAAGAGCACAACATCGAACGTGTGTGTGTATGTGTGTGTGTGTGTGTGTGTGTGTGTGTGTGTGTGTGTGTGTGTGTGTGTGTGTGTGTGCTTGTGTCGGGGAAGGGAGGGAGGACCCCTCCCCCACCAATCAATCAAGCAAGCAATCGATCAATCAATCAATCAATCAATCAATCAACCAATAAAAAAACAATCAATGATTTTTTTTTCCCTTTTTTTTTAATTACCTACCAAAAAACACCCCGTGACCCCCCCATTTTTTTTAATTTTTTTTTTATGCAGGCCTATAGCTGCCGACGTGCGCCGGCCGCGCCCGTCCGCACTTTTCCCGCCAACGCCCCTGTTGGGCCGTGGCGCGTATCCGCGTTAACTCGGTCGCGCGGCCTCGTCCGCGGGCCCGCAGCTGGCCTCCTCGGCCGCAGGATCCGCGGCCGACGGTGTCACGTAGGGGAGGGGTCCTCCCTCCCCTCCCCCCGACACACGGACAAACAAACACACACACACACACACACACACACACACACACACACACACACACACATACACACACACACACACACACAATCAATCAATCAATCAATTAATTAATCAATCAATATATCAATCAATTAATCAATCAATCAAATCAATTAAATCAATCAATCAATCAATCAACCCTTTTTTTCTGTATTTGATCTAAATTTTTACATCTTCATTTTTTTTAAAACACCTAATTTCCCTAAATCGAATTTTGTTTTTTATTTTAAAAAAATCTTAAACTAAGTCAGATTCCAAAATAAAAAACATAGGATTGTAGGGTTTTCCAAGCCCTACAACCGTATATTTTGTTTTTTCAACTTTTTGTTTTTTTACGTATTTTAAGGGTAAAAAAAATATATTGAAAAATCAGTCCGCAGACTGGGCCTCATTGACCGCGACCGCGGCTGACTTTTTCGGCCGCAGCGGCCGAAATGCCCGTGGCCTAGGCCGCAAGTGTCACATAGCCCGCAACCACTCAATAATATCGGTTTCTCTGTTAGTGCTGGTCAACTTCAGTTCCTTCGCAGAAGCTGGCTCACCTCAAGGCTCAAAAGTCTAATCTTCTCTCCACGCGCACGTCAACAGTCCTCTGCCGGCTCATTCCCCTCGCTTCTCTCACTCTGCCATGACAAAAATAAAACCGTCGGACTTAAACGAGGCAGACTAAGGCGAGGGAGCCATTGACGCCAGCTTCGTTTTGGAGAATACTTAAGTTTTTTAGCTCATTTTGAGAGAGCTAACCGTCATTAATCACATAATTGTCCCCAAAAAAAGATGAAGTCAACAAAAAAAGACCTTTGTCCTCTGTCCACTCATGCTCCCCACCCTCTCTTTGATCGAAACCACACGTGCAGAGTTCTCACTTGCTCCTTCAAAAAGGAAAACTCTAGTAGGTGGCGTCCCTCTTGCTTCCCCGTGCGAATGAAAACTCCACTGACGAAGATGAGTAAGAAAACCGAAAAAAAAGGGGGGGGGACGACCATCAGCGTTTGACACGTGCATCAGGCAAACGACGAACGACTACTCTCTCGCGTCTAATTTTCGTGCGCATCCTCTCTCTCCTGGTCACTCTCAATTATGTAGACTCTCCCTAGCAATTGCCCCCCTTCTCCTGTGCTATTGCCTCTTGGACATCTCTTCTTCGCACCCGTGATGGCTAACATCTCTCTGCACGCGTTGTGACCCAGCTATCCAGAGTATGCGCAGACTCTTCTTCATGCCTGCTTGTTTAAAGCGCCCGTCTCAAACTTGTGCGAGACTGTTGGTACCCATTACGAACGACAAAACGCGGGTTTAACCCCACTCATACTACCTGGTGCGTGACATTCTCTCATTCGCCGAGTGAGTCGCCTCGCTCCCTCTCTCATAACCATTCGCCTTTTCACCCCCTCTTCCTCGCGTGTTGACCCTCACGTCCCTCTACCTAGTGGCGCTGGTCCCTCCGTCGTCGTGAGATGGCCTTTGGGTCATCTTCCACTGACCCAGCCGGCGCGTGGTCCAGTCGCCACTGGTCCAGCCCATGCCAGAACTTGGTCCGGACCTCCCGGTCACTCTCCTCACTTTCCGCCTCCGTGTCGCGGTCCTGGTGCCTCTGCTTTTGCTCTACCGTGTCCATCGAAGTCTCTGCTTCCCGGTAAGAAACGGTCACCTTCAGCTCATCTATGGCCCCGTCTCTCTTGCACCTCCTCTCAGCCCGGTCCTTGGCCTCTGTGATGGCCAACTACAGTCTCTGGTCTGCTCTCATCTCTCCCTGTTTTCCTCCCTCGACGTTCATTTTTAGCCTTGCCTCCTGATTGCAGCGACTGTAGTCCAAGATCGCAGTCACGGTAGGCCCATCTCCAGACATTTGCTCACACCTCCAAAGAAACTAGGGGTATCTTGGCCTATAGCCATACAGTCCATTGCTACGCACCATAGCTGAACCCTCTTTCCAGTAGACTGTACATGGTACTACGAGGGAGCACCCCACCCCCACCAACCCATTAATCAATCAATCAATCAATCAAAAGAACAATCAATCAATGAATATTTATTTATTTTTTCAATTTTTTTTCCCGTTTTTCACACAACAAAAAACACCCTCCCGAAAATCTTTTTTTATATTTTTTTTTTTTTCGAGGGGGTAGGGTTGGGGTTCCAAAACCCCAATGGGCCCAATCCACAAACCCCTTTCCCAACCCCCTCTCCCCTCAGTTGCGACTTGCTGCGGTTGTGCCCTCGGTCGTGGGGGATTCACAGCCTCCTCCTCTCCCCTTTCTTCCTCCTTAGTGTGTGTTCAACCTCTCTCTCTCTCTCTCTCTTTTTTTTGATCGAGATCAAGTAATTCAGAGTTATTTTATTCATCCGATTATCACGATTCAAACACTCGAATGTTCATCGACAGTTCATGGGTGTATCGTGCATCCACATGGGCTGTGTATCTCTCTTTCTTTTTTCAATGTTTTCCTTACCTGTTTTTCGTTTTCTTCATTTTTTTCCCTTCCCTGTACATGGAGCCATATCGGCTACGTCAATAAGAAAAAAGAAAAAAGGGTTGCGCTCTTTGGTCCTATGGGTTCTCCTTCTGCCATGCCCTATGTTTCCCTCAAGTTTATCCTTCAACTTCTTTTCCCTCCTTCCTCGCCGTCTTTCTCTTTTTCATTTTACAGCCTCCTCGTCCTCCTCCTCCGGAAAAGTCAGCCGCTGCCGCGGCCAGGAGGCCTAGTTTGCGGCCCAATTTTTGAGATATTTTTTTTGGGGTCAAAACATAAGCCAAAAATAAAAATCAAAATATAGGGTTGTAGGGTTTGCAAAACCCTGCAACCCCATAATTTTTGTTTTTGAGTTTGACTTCATTTACGAATTAAAAAAAATGAAGAACGAAAATCGGTTAAAAAGAAAAAAGAAAAAATAAATAAAAGAAAAGCAGAAATTTTGTTCTTCCATTTTTTTCATGACTGATATGGAGTTAGAGTCCTACTATAAATTTTGCCAAGGTCAAGGTGGCTGGCATTCTAGACAGGCCGAACTTCCGAACCTAAACACCCGAACATAAAGGACCCCTTGGGGATGCATTCGGTCGTTCGAGCCAAACGCGGACAAAAAAAAAAAAAAAAAAATCAGAAAAATCTAACAAAAATATACATTATGCAGAAAAATAAACTAAACAACATGTTCCTGGAGCCGGGACCCACTAGCATCGAGTAAATCAGTGTGTGGCAGCCGTTTTTTTTTAAAAAACATATAAAGAATCCTTTTTTTGATTTTTAGAAATGCAAAGAAAGCAACTTTAAACAAGGCCAACACCATGCACCCACATTTCCACCAACCCGGTACATCTGCATGCGACCTTCCCTCCGGCCTGTTCGCAGTCTTCCACGAAAATCTCAATATTCTCAATTTCTACAAAAAAAAAGTAGCAAGGCGCGAAGCTTCAAAAATACACCCCCCCTAAAAACACCATAGTATTGAAGTTTCACGCCAACGCAAAGTGGCCGACTAAATGGCCAACAAATGATTAAGAAAAATATTCTACTGCCCGACAGAAAGCTACACCCACGAAAACAACGACAATCCACACTAGCAGTGGATACACAAAATGATCAACGATTTACACATGTCACAGACGACCGCACGTGGTCGAAAACGACGGAGCACATGCGTAAATCGGACGTCGTGGGACGAGGCCCTGGAGCATTACATCCAAATTCTTACCAAATTTGAAATAAAAATGAAAAAGGAAAATAAATACTAATAAGAAAAATAAAAAAAATAAAAAGAGACATTAGAGAATTTAAATTAGTGAGTGCGCAAGCCTGTTTTTGGCACCCCCATCATTCACAATTTTTCTTTTTTTTTTGGCGAAGCCAAATGCCCTACAACTATACATATGAGTACTTCACATAATACAAAACTCATTCAAAAAGTTTCAAAAAATAATAAAATATTTGAGGCACCTAAATAAAATCACAACAAAAAGTGCAAAGTGAAGAAAAAAAAAACATGAGTACTCGAGCACGTTTTAACACTGCCATGTTTGACGATTTTTCATTTTGTTTTGGCTCCACAAAATGCATTTAAAATTTGTATGCGTGTAGCGCATGTTGTACAGAACTTACAAAAAACAATCCAACAAAAAAAATTCATTTTTAGGCCCCGAAATGATTTTTGGTGGTGGCCTAACCCCTTCAGGTTCGGCTCCCGAACGGGACCCCGAACACCCGAACGTTCGGGGGTCAGCCCGGGGGCCCCGGAACATTCGGCCTGGTAACCATGGCACATGTAATTTATTTTTTTCTTCTTCATCTGTTTTTTTTTTCTTTTTTTTTTTGCTTTGCTGTTTTCTTTTTTTTTTTCTTCTTCTTTGCTGTTTTTTTTCTTCTTATTTTACTTCTTCTTCTTTATTGCCGTTTTTTTTTCCCTTTCATCTTCTTCTTCTTCGGGCGATTCGGTGGTCGTGGTCAGATGCAGACACACAGATAAACACACACACACACACACATAGAGAGAGAGAGAGAGAGAGAGAGAGAGAGAGAGAGAGAGAGAGAGAGAGAGAGAGAGAGAGAGAGAGAGAGAGACGGAGACAGAGACAGAGACACACACACACTTCCCGGTTGCAGAAGCCTCTTTTCTGTTTACTCTGAAGATGGAACTAAGGCGGCGGGATTTTCTTGACTGTTATTTCGACAAAGCTCTAGTCAACTTCAACGTTCGGATTGGAGGAGCCTCCACATGGGTTTACTGTTTTACGAATTGGGCCCATGTGGAACCCTCTTAGGACCTGACACTTTTAGACTGCTTATGTTTTCGGTTTTTTGTCCTTTCTAGATCCCGGTTCTGGTCCTTTTGAGAAATTGATTCGGACCCGGTTTGGTACGATTTGGTCGTCAGTCCCCTTCTGTCCCAATCATTAGGACCATTGAGAATTTTTTTTTTTGGTAGCATAGCGAGTATAAGTAGTTCTTTTCTTACCTCCTTTTCCTATCCACCTGCTCACACCCCTGATGATGGCCGGTGTTCTGGCGGCCCGGCCAAAACACGTGTAGGGTGTACCACCAATTTATCACGTTTATCACGTTTACAACGCTTGGTGTCATTTGACGCGCTGCGTCGTTTTCGATGTGCTTCATTGTTTATCCTAACTGATGTGCTCGGGGGTTATTATTTCTTCTTCTCCCTCTTCTTCTTCTTCTTCGTCTCCTCCTCTTCCCTTTCTCCTTCTTCTTCCTCCCTCTCACTAAAGTGTTTGCACTTTTGCTTGTGTGTTGCGTACTTGCGACATACACGTAGAGAACCGTTGGGGATTTTTACCCCAATTGTGTCACTATGCTCTTCTCGCTTCTCCTGAACTATCTCATTTTTTGGCAGTTTACTGTACGGCGGCTTGTCGCCTTCCTTCTACTTTCCCCTTTCTTCTAATACTCTAATCCTTTTCCCGTCCGTTTATACATTGGAGCTGCATTTAGGGTCGACTGACCCGATCTCTTACAGGACAAGTGTAGTCCTTGGTTACGATGTATCGTTCAGGAGTTTGTCGTTTCTGCCATCTACCAGGCTATATGACACCCGCGGCCTAGGCCGGGGGCATTTCGGCCGCTGCGTCCGAGATTCTCGGCCGCGGCCGCGGCCGATGAGACCCAATCCGCGGCCTGGTTTTTCAATATTTGTTGTCCCCCCCCAAAAAATACGTAACAAAAAATAAAAAAATGGGGGTGTAGACTGTAGTACCAGTAAAATGGAACAGAGTCAAACATCAAATGTGAGATGTCTGAACAAAAGCATTGATGAGAACATTGATATTCGTATGATCAAAGAATTCAGCACAGGAAAGCGTCCCCGACGCGTTTCGATGGCCGCCGCAGCGCCGCCATCTCTTAAAAAAAAAAAAAAAAAAAAAAAAATCGATTTAAACAAAATTAAAAATATATATATATAAAGAAAAGCAGGAATTTTTTTTTGCCATTTTTTATCATGAGATATATGGTCCCTGAG
>BFEA01000408.1:1009274-1036879 GCA_003427395.1 Chara braunii
CGGGGTTTGGCCTATACATCTGGGCCATGGCCAATCTGGGGTGAGGCCGAGACATCTTGGCCGTGGCCAATCTGGGGTGTGGCCGAGACATCTCGCCCGTGGCCAATCTGGGGTGTGGCCGAGACATCTCGGCCGTGGCCAATCTGGGGTGTGGCCGCAACATCTCGGCCGTGGTCAATCTGGGTTGTGGCCGAGACATCTCGGCCGTGGCCCGACCATGGGGCCTATACACCTTTTTTTTTTTTTTTTTTTTTTCAGTCGCGGCATGGCGCGGTGCGGTGCGACCTACCGAAAAAAATAAAAAAAGACTTTTTTTTCTCCTTGCAGCCACGGCAAAAAAAAAAGACAACCGCCTTAATGAAACCTCGGCCCGGACACCACTGCCGGCCTGAGTTACGGAAGCCTTTTCGAAGTCAGGCCCTGACACAGTGTCCGAAGGCCTGTTTTTCGTGCCTTTAGGAACTCAAAACATGCCGCGTCCGCCGTTGTTTAGGGGTAAGTATGTTTATTGTCACATGGGAGTTTGTAATGGGCACAAAAAACAGCCTTCGGTGTCTGTGTCACGTAACTCAAGGCCGGCAGTGGTGTCAGGGCGGAGTTCGAAAGAGCGGTTGTGGTTTTTTTTTTTTTTTTTTTCTCCCTCTTCGGTCGCGCCGCCCCGCGGCTGCATATTACCCTGCGCCCAGCGTGAGTTGTGTCTATGTGTTTTTCAAGTCACTGTGCATAGCAGCTCTCTCTTTTCTGGGTGAGTTCCTCTTTAGGGGTTCTTCTCTTTTTGGCCTTGGTGGAGAGAGAGAGAGAGAGAGAGAGAGAGAGAGAGAGAGAGAGAGAGAGAGAGAGAGAGGATGTTGGGCTGTTTTCATGGGAGGAGATGATCAACAGATTTTTTGGGGGGGGGGCAGGAGGGAGCGTAGTAGGGAGATGGTATCCGGTGCAAACCATGTGCAAACTGGTGGACAGTATCCGTCCTTGACTGCATTCTCAGACAGTCTGCATCGGAAAACTCTGTGAGGCTGTGGATGCATTGTGTTGACTTCCTCTAAACTGTAGTTGCCTCTGTCAGTGGTGTGCTTAGTTAACACTCACATACACCACATTGCACCACCCAGCCCACAAAGCATCACCCACCTAGCTCGCATTGTACATCCCTGGCCACATAGTACCATCCAGTCCATGTGGTTTGACCCAACCCTTATAGCACCCTGCAACCAGGCCACCCAGTCCACATAATGCCACCTAGCGCACGTAGTACTACCTAGCGATCGCAAGGTGTACCCTTGTTTTTGTGCTCCGTGAGAGTGAGAGCCGTGTGTGTGTGTGTGTGTGTGTGTGTGTGTGTGTGTGTGTGTGTGTGTGTGTGATTCACAAATTAATTTGTTTCATTCATCTACGCCGAACTCAGGTCTGTATTTCAACTGTTCATGGGTGTACCAACTTTTGGCTGAGGGTCAGCTCAGAATTTCTCATAAATAGTCAAATTAAGGCACCCCCCATTGAACCCCTTTAAGCCCCATTTGTATCCCCCTTTCCCCACCAATGGACAACACTGAAAAACCAAAAAGAGCTCAGATTTGGGCTGCTTTTGTAGGGCGCAAAAAAGCCCCGTGGACAGAAACTTCAGAAAGCGAAGAAAAAAAAGTTCCTGGATTTTTTACATGCCGGGGATACCCTGGCCTGGCAGACGGCTGGGCGACCCGCACAGGTGCCCGCCCGGCGCCCGTGCAGCTTTTGTATCCCACGTTTTGGAACGTCTTACCACATATTTGCTGAGTTCTAGTGTGTAAAACAAACTTTAGTCGAAGTACATAGATTGAGACTGTCTTTTTCTATTTTTCCTCTTTCTGTGCGGGCATTGCCGGCACCGCCCACACCACGGGCGCTAAGCTAGTCTTTATAATATAAGCTGCAATATTTTTCAAAAAAAAAAAAAAAAAAAAAAAAAAGGATTTCACGGTGGGCGCTGTCTACAGATTGTCCCCAATTCCTGCGCCTGGGAAATGACCCGCAACCTTCGTCGGGCATGTCTCGAGCCTAACACGGGCTTGAACGGACATGGACCTATTTACGCCTGTGCTCTTTGGCTTTCGACCACGTGCGTCGTGCGGCCATCCGTGACGAACGTCAATCGTTGATCATTTTCCGTATCGAGTGCTAGTGTCGATTGTCTTCGTTTCTGTGGAGGTAGCTGCCCTTCGGCCAGTATAAGATTTTTAAAATTATTTGTTGGCCATTTAGTTGGCCACTTTGTGTTGGCGGGAAGCTTCAATTCTATCGTTTTCTTGAGGGGGGGGGGTGTTTTTGAAGCTTCACACCGTGATTTCTTTATGTGCAGAAATAGAGAATATTGAGATTTCTGTGGAGGCTGGCGGGAAGGTAGCATGCAGATGTACCGCGAAGGCATTGCCCTCCTTAGAAAGACAGCTCTGTCGAACGCGGACACCCGCGAAGTGTGGATGCACAGGCTGTACTGTCATGATGGGCCTCGCTGCACTACTCTTGAAATGCACAAAAGACAAAAATCATGTCGCTGTATCTTTCCATGTTCTAGCGGAAGATTCACTCTCGTTTTGCACCTTTTAAGAGTAGTGCAGCGAGGCCCTATGTCGATGTCAGACTGCTCTTTTTTTTTTCGTTTGGGTCCTTTTCTTTGCGTTTGTGTAAATGAAAAAAAGCATTGTTTATGTATAAGAAAAGAACGCCACACACCGTTTTACACAATGCTGCTTGGTCCGAGCCCCAGGGCATACTCACACCAGGACCGAGGGACCTTAAATCCCAAAATTTTAGTCAGTTTTCGGGTCACACTGGAGAGGCCCGCTACCCAAATGCCTCAAAAGGTGACCCTTTTCTCAGCGGCCTGTTGGGCCGCGGGAGGACTGTTTTTGAGACAACCTCCGGTCTCAAATGACCTTTTAATTTATTTTTTTCCATCTTACCTTATTGCAAAAAATCGTCTACGAAGAAAACAGCCTGGGAGGTGCAGTGACTGGCAATTGCTCGGCGCCAGCACCGCCGATTTCCCCCATCGACAATGCCTGCCCACCCCTCGTCACCGTGATGAGGGACTGGTACAGCCTTGCTCTCTCACCACAGCTGTGGTGCAAACCTACCCCGTGGGCTGGGGAGAGATCCGGGTTGGTTGGTGTTCCCCATCGGCAATGCCTGCCCACCCCTCGTCACCCTGATGAGGGACTGGTACATCCCTGTCTCTTATACACATCTAGATGTGTAGGGTTGATTGGTGTTCCCCCATACTATAAATAGACTAGTGAGAGGATGAGATAGATGCGTACTACCAAGAAAGATGAAATAGTTTGAGAGAAGAATATAGATTACTTTAAGAAAAAAAAAAAAGAAAAAAATGGCAATGTATCTATCCATGTTCTACCTGTGGGTTCAGTCTCATTTTGCACATTTGGAGTGTGGTGCAGCCAGGCCCATGTACCTTGTTAATTAAATAAAATAAAAACAATTCATCTACTTTCTTTCCTTTTTTTTTTTTTTTTTTTTTTTTTTTTGGAAGTACGAATGATTCATTTCTAAACACCAAGGACAGGGGCCCGGGAATACACCCCACATAGCAACCCGGTACAAGAACATGCTCGGGCCGATACCCAGCTGTAGGCTCCTGGAAACCGGGTCCAGTGTCCCTTACTTCCAAAATATAAATTCCTACAAGGAAGAGAGCTGTCTCCCCTATAGGCTTGTCGAGCTGAATGCTCCTTCGGTTTCCGTTTAATTAAGATATCGGGTAACAGTGCTGGAAAACGGGTCCAGCGTCCCATCTACCTCTCCAGGGAAATAGGAGAGGACCCAGTAGGCATTTTACCAATGTCCCAGTGTCATTCTGGGTAAATAATTATCAGACTCCTCTTATAATGGGGAGGAGCACAACTAATATTAGCATAAATAAGAGATGTATGTTTTATTCGATTGGATAAAAGAATTGAGTTGCTGAAAGGGTAGATCGAAATGAGGAGTGGGTAGGTGGGTTGGGAGAGGAAGGAGGGGGAGGGGAGGTGGGGTTAGGGGGGGGGTGTTGGGTAGGGGTGGGAAAATGGGTAGTGCCAAGGGAACCTATAGTAGATTAAGTAGAAAAGTTAGACTATTAGAGAGGGTAGTATGTACATAATGTACAGACTTTACAGTATATACACAGGAAGCAATCCATAAGAAATCTCAATCTGGTTCCAAGGCCCAGGATCTTCTGCATTCCAACAGCCTGGAGAACAGAAGTCTGCCCTTTAAATCTGGGATGGCCCAGCAGTGATCTCGGGCCCACTTCTTGGTGAAGCGCTTGCTTCTGTCTTCCAGGGGTTGACCAGATGAGCTGGTCTTGCGCCAATCTGCGTCGATGATGTCCCTGATGGTTCTTGTCATGAGGTGTTGTGCTCTTTCCAATTTGGGCTGGTTGTTGTTGAAGCGTCTGTCATTTCGTTCTCTCCACAAGACCCACATTCCTGACGAACGAGCTGTCCTCAGTATGATGGGTTGTGAATTGTCTGGTCCTCCCAGCACCAGACTCTTGTTCCATGATGTGTGAGCGTCCTTGCCTTGGTTGGCTTGGGACCAGAGGTTCTGCCACCAGTTCCAAAAATCCTGAGCAAACTCGCAGTACCGCCATATGTGTGCCTGATTCTCTATGTCTCTTTCGTCACATGTTAAGCAGAAGAGGTTGACATTCATTCTCCTTCGTATGCACCAACTGCCCGTGGGGGCGCATTGGTGAAGGCAGAGCCATTCCAGGCTGGCATGCTTGACTACTGGGTACTTCTTAAGCGAATCCCCCAAGCTGAGTATCCAGGATACCTTGCTGGGGGAAAGTCCCAATCTTTCTTGGTTCTGGTCCCATGAATTCTTCATAGCCACGCATAATTCATTTGCTTTGGACCTCAATTTGTAACCCAGCGACGCCGCGTATTTCATATAATCCTTTATGCCCTTCTCCGGTAAAGGGGCCCTTATGTGCCTCTAAAATTTCTTTCATGCTATGACCTATACCCCAGTTAGTCCTATACATATGTCCTGCAATTAGAAATAAAACAGCAATAGCTAGATGATGGTGTGCAGTATCACTCAACCAAAGTCCTCCTGTTACTGGATTAAGACCTCCGCGAAACTTGAAGAAGGCTCTATTTCTTTCTTTTCCTTACTTAGAAATTTTCTTTTAATATCCTCATTTTTTTTTTCTTACCTTTACAAAATTTTCAGATAGCTTCGAATTGAGATCTTTGTGATGTCCTGTACTGCTTCTGCTTCTGATGTTACCTCCTGGAGTCCCAGACTCCCTTCCTTCCACTTCGTGCATCTGAGATTCTCTTCATCAAGGATCTCCTCAATCTTCCAAAAGAAGCCTCTCTCTTCCTCTTCCACCACCTACACATCTAGATGTGTATAAGAGACAGGTAAAGAAGCCTCTCTCTTCCTCTTCCACCACCCACATCCCTTCCTTAAAAGGCTCTTGTCCTAGGAGATCAATCCATCTCGCAAGAATTGCCTGTTGAACGAGGAGCAGACAATTGTGTAGATTGGGATCCTGCCCCAAGATGTCTGTAATCTCCCTCTCCGATTTCCAGCGTTTCTCACCCACATCCCAGATATCTCGTATCTGAGAGATGCCCTTCCTTACCCATTTCATACCAAAGTCTCCTGCCGTCTCCCGCACTCTAAGCGGATTCCCTTGTGGAGTCTTGATAAGGTGATTCTCGAAGATAATCTGCAGCAGTACTTCATCTCTGGCCTCGGGCTCTCTTATCTGAGTAGGCATTGCTGTTTTCCATGCTTGGAGGATAGGCTTAGACTACGCATTGCTGTTTTCCATGCTTGGAGGATAGGCTTCCATACTTCTGAGGATATGCGTTTGTTCAGGAAAGGGGGTAGGAGCATGCATACCCAAACATCTTGAGGCCTGGAGAGACCCCATTCATGTGAGAGCAGCATTTCGGCTAGTATTATCCACGGTTTCCTGATTGTATCTGTCATACTCCTCACTATCCATTTACATAAAAGAGCCTGGTTCTGTGTGACTGGGTCCAAAAGACCCAGACCCCCGCTGTTTCTTTTCTGCGTTATTTTCCACCATGCCACTTTGGGCAGGGCACTACCACATTCTACTGTGCCCTTCCACAAGTACTTGGAAGTACTTGTCTGAATTTTCTTCGCAGTCATTGGAGCCAAGGCTTGAACTGTGAGGACATACCAAAGTGTAGAGAAAACGATCGCATTAACGACTAGTGCTCGGCCAAACAACGAGATGGACCAGACAGTGGACCAGTTGGACAGTCTGTTAAGTACCTTATCCTCGAGGAGTTGGTTTTGCCGTAGCTGGCAGTCTGAGAAGGAGATTTCCACCCCCAGAAATCTTTCTGAGGATGTACTATGTTTCAGCTCGATGCCCAGATCCAGTGCAAGGGGGTTGTTATCCCTGGATAAAGTCGTCGTCTTGCTCCAGCTTACTTTGGCCTTTGAGGCCTTCCCAAATAGTGAAAGACAGTCTGTGACAGCCTGTAAGGACGAGGCTGTGTTAGCTGAGACGACCGACAGGTCGTCTGCCAGAGCCGAGGTCTTAATGGTGTAGGAATCATTTATTTCTAGTCCACAAATGTCCTCATGTGCCCGGATCATATCAAGGAGTACCTCTTGTTGTAGAACATACAACAGGGGAGCCAGAGGGCATCCCTGGCGGAGTGATCGGGTCAGGACAAACAGTTCAGATTTCATTTCATTAATGACAACGGATGCTTGTGAGTCAAGGTATAGTAGCTTCACCCACTTTCTGAAATTGGAGCCAAATCCTCTTTTGTGAAGTACTTCCAGGGTGAACTGCCAGTTCACCCTGTCGTACGCTTTCTCAAAGTCAATGAGGAGTATGACCTCATCAGATTCCCTCACTTTGATTGTCTCGACTACTTGTATCATCGTCATTACATTGTCAAGTACCTGACGACCAGCCACGAATCCGGACTGATCCGGGTGGACTAGAGAGGGCATCACTTTGCGGATTCTCAAGGACAAAACCTTTGCTAGGAGTTTACCAGATGCATTGAGCAGAGTGATGGGGCGCCAATTTCTTACGTCGGCTTTGTCGTTCTTCTTGTGGATCAGGGAAATAGCTCCTTCCATCATGTATTGTCCCAGTCTCTGTCCATTCAGGACATCATTGAAAATCCCGAGCAGAATTGGTCCGAAGATGGTCCAAAATATGCTGTAGAATTCAATTGGCAGGCCGTCCGGTCCTGGGCACTTCCCAGTGGCCATGCAGTTCTTTGCTTGAGTCAGCTCTTCCAGGGTGATCTTCTCATCCAGCTCCTCCCTTGTAGAGTTTGGGATCTGTATGATATCATAAAGCCTCTTCTTCTTCCGTATCAACCAATGGTTCATTAGGATTTTTTTGAGTGGTTAGTAGATCTGCGTAGAATAATCTTACATATTTGCAGATTTCATCGGTTGTGCGGGCCACCGGCGCATCAGGATCAAAGGGGTGCTTCATTTCTCTCATTATGGACAGGGTTCCTTTCTGAGATGCCTTGGAGAAAAATTGGTGTGTCATCCGGTCTTGTCCCAACACGTTGGACACTGCCCAATATTTTGCCCACTGCTCTTCTCTCTGGATCTGATAATTTTGCCATTCTGCAGTCAGTCGTTCTTTCCGTTCTAACCAATAGCTCTCTGAATGTGTTCCATGCAAGAGAGTTCGTTCTATGGCTTCAATCCGCTTTCGGTAAGATTCCTCCTTCCTCAAGCGGTCTCTGGCCAGTACGTAGGAAAAGAACTGCAGCCAGCTGGTGGTTACCTTGATTCCATCATCGAACCTCTGTGCGTACGATTCTTCTCCTTCATCCAGTGCGTTCCATTCTTCCCAGTATTGTTTTACCCATTCTTGGACTCCTTCGTCATCCAGTGTACAGAGATTCAGTCTATGTATATCTTTCTCCCTCTGAATTTGATCTCTTGCACTGATATCCAACGTGATGGGTTTGTGATCTGAGGTTGGGTCTGTGTGTATCTCTGTTGATAGGATCCTATCCCATATAACAGATCTCACAAGCCAATAGTCAAGTCGTTTTTGGATTGAAGGGTCCGATGCTGAGGTCCATGTGAAGGTCCTATCCATCCGGTGCAATTTCCTATACACATCAATGAGATCATGGTCTCTGATGGACTGTTTGAAGGCTCTGGTGTCTGCTGCGTGACTGTTGAGGGTGGAGGAATCCATTGTGGGATCAATGGCTATGTTCCAATCACCTCCTATTACCAGATTCGTGGAATCAGGTATGATGTGATCCATAGCTTCCATGAACAGTGATCTTTCTTTGTGATCTGACGACATGTACACTGAGAAGAAAACCCATTCCTCCTCTCCAATCATCAGTTTTACCCAATTCCATCGTCCAAAGGAATCTGCCCATGAGTCTATCATGGTGCATTTTAGCTCTTTATGGATCAGAATTGTTGTGCCACCCTTGGATCCATCCGCCGGGGACCACCACTGCGGTCCGTTCCACCAGCTGGATATGTTGTCAATTTTCTGTTGGTCCAGCTTAGTTTCCTGTAATAGTATGATTTGTGCTTTGTGTTGGTGGAACCACATTTTCATTCTGGCTTTCTTCCACTTCCGATTGTCGTCCCCCATTCCCCTTACATTCCATGACACTATTCTGATCTTATTACTCATGGACCTTGGATCGGGCGCCCTTTGTTTGGATAGGCGTTGGGTTGTTCCTTCCCTTCGAGGCCACAGAGGTCTCTGATGGAGCTTTGATGAGCTCCTTGAAGTGCTTAGGGCCGAAGTTCCTCACACTTGCCATTCTCTTGTTCAGTGTGCTCAAACATGATCCCCTAATCTCGTCCAATAAAAGTATCATTTCAAGTTCTCCAGAACTCATTGATCTCAACCATTGGGATGAGACCCAATGTAAGCCTGCGTCTTTAATTTTGAGATATATTCCAACTTCAGGCTTGGCAATGAACAGAGCAACGAAAAGGAGGTAGGTCTGGCCTGACTTGCCATTGATTGGGTCGCTTCTATCCATTGCGTAGCCTGGGATCAGTTTCACAGAGTATCTTCCTTTGAGGAATTCTTGAATCAGGGTCAGGGTACCTGCAAGATCTGGTGTTGCCTCCACCTGCCATGTGGGAAGAGGGAGGGGTCCCTGCGCTTGGGTAACAAGGAGCCATTGAGGATCCCCCGGACCATCTCTGAAGATGAGGGGGCAGATCACATTATGGATTTTTCCTCCTTGCTGAATCAAGGAAGCAGGAATCGTAGTTGTGGCTTTCTTTCTTCCATTCCCTGTCTGGTTCTGTTGATTCTGTTCCTGCATGTGTTGCCCACCCATGCCTTCTTGAAACGAGATCTCTTCTTGAAGGGATGAGGACTCAAAGTTTTGGATTAGCTGTGAAACCGCGCCTTGTGCTCCTTGTGATTGGTGCTGTGTAGAGTGCGGTGAGCCCAGTGGTGAGAGTCGGGGGCTCTTTATTGGTGAGTTGTTCATTCCATGTCCACCTAGATCATTTTCTTGATGTCCTCTCTCGGGAACATCTATGGAAGGTGTCTTCCGCTGAGAGGGTTGATTATTTTGAGTTTCTGTCTGTGAACTGATGGGTTGCCTTCTCATGGCAGCCGTGGTACCTCTCCCTCTACCTGTAGCAGCAGAGGAAGAGGTAGTGGCAGGAGGGGGGGGAAACTGAATCCCTCCCATTCCAGTTGCTTGCGCTTCATTCAGGTGGGTAACAGGAATCTGTGCTGTGTTTGGTGAGACTGGGGTGAGATGTTGGAAAAGGCCGGTATTAAAATTGGGCACAGAGGCGCCCATACCAGAGACTGATGTGGAAGGTTGAGAAGCGGGAGAGATGTTGTGGGGTTGAGTTGGGGCCACAGGAGAGGGCCCTCCCCATTGAGTCCCTGGGGCAGGAAGTGGGGGAGATCCGAGATCAGACCTTGGGAGAGATGTTGGCACAGATTCATGAATGGCTCCAGGTACAGATCCTGGAACAAAGCCAGGAACATAGCCAGGAACAGGTCCAGGAACGGGTCCTGGGACGGGTTCCGGATCGGATCTTGGATCAGATCCAAGAGGATTGTCTGCGTTGGTAGGCACTTCTCTGATCTCCTGTTGAACTCCAGATGTTGTTGGCCCGTCATCAGGATGTGGGTTCGTTTTCTCCCTCTCTTTTCCTTTTTCCTTCTCGTTGTCCTTTTCTTTCTCCTTTTCCTTTCTCGGGTTATTCTTATCAGATTTCTCAGTCGTCTCTTCTCGTCTCTTAGGGGCTTTGTTCGGATTTCTGTCACAATCCTTTGTTTGATGACCCACGTACCATTTGCAGAATTTGCAGTATGGTGTGTTGCTGTCCACCAGATCTGCTGCAGTCAGGGGATCAAGGTCGAACTGCAGATTGATCTGTGGACAGAAGTTCTCTTCAGAGCCTGGCTGGAGGCCAAACTTGAAATTAACAAGATGGGGGTAATCCTCATCATTGATGGGATCGAAGTCCTTAACTACCTTCCCTATGGCCTGATCGATTAAAGACCTGATGCATGAGAAGGCCCCTAGGGGCACTCGTATGGCCATTACCCAGTAGTTGTCTCTTCGTTCTTTATCTCTGAATTCTGCCCACTCCTCCTTCGGAATCCAAGGTCTAACAGCGATCTTGTACCATTTCTGTTTCAATTTGAACTTCTCCATTTCCTTCTCAAGTAACAGCGTTTTGATTTCCTGATTACGAGCCACGTAGGAAACCATATGTTTCCCTTCCACGTGCGTCGTCCCTCTTCCCAGTGCAAGCACCATTAAAGGAGTAAACGATGGTGTGTTCCTTCAACCACTGATTCTGGATTCGTTTGAATTCTTGGCATGGTACTCCATGGATAACCCCGTTGACCCTCGTTACCTTCATGTATTTATTGATGTCCGGGATATTGCCTTGAGAGAAGCACTCCTGCAAGAGTCTTCTCAAGCGGGACTCTTCTTGGGCATCAATAGGTTCGCTCCATTCATCCAGTATTCTATCGTCAGTGGTTTCCTCAGTGTCCATCATTTACGTTCCTGGAAGAACGAGATGTAGTAGAAATTAGTCCTTCCCAATGTTTCAGTCAATTCCTTTCGGTATATATCAGGAAAATTGACTATCCGGATTTTAGGTCAGTAATGGGATCCGGGGTAATCAGCAGGGAGTAGTCAGAAGGATTCTCAGATCTTTTCTAGGTATATTGGCCAAACGGGAAAGGGCAGGATCGTCAATTCCAGATCCCTATCTGTGTGGCAATAGCGTTCAAATACGACTTCCTAACCATCCCGGGTGCAGCTTGAAAAGTAATCCAAATTAGACAGAGAGAGGTTTTAAGTGCAAGAGTGGATTCCACTATCAGTTGTTCGAGGGGAAGGTGTTGTGACTACAGTGGGAAAGAGAAGGAGCAGAAATGACTTTCTTTTCGTCGTTTCTGAGGGGTATTGGGAGAGGGAAAGGTAACGGGTACCGCGGTTTTCGCGTTCTCGACGAACGCTATGCATTATTGAGGGTCCCGCTAGAATCTCCACTCTATAGTCGAGGTAATGAGCGAGTGAAAGAGTCCATATTTTGTTGACTCAATTCTAAAAAAGGTTATCTGCGACAGGGACAATAGAGATAGGGGTTATTCTTCCGAAAGGACACTCAACAAGAATTCCTCTCGTAAGAGGATGAAGTCAGAAAAAGTATAAGCTTGTTCTTTCTTATTTTTAGGGTGGGAATGGGAAGAGAATGTCCATTCCAATTTTGGCCTACCTTATACACAAGAGGACAGCTTGAGTAAATTGGAAGGAAATTCCACTCATGAGGATTGGGGAGTGAAAGAAGGGTGGGATTCCACCCATAGAATTGAAGGACATAAAAAGAATATTCAAAGTCGACGCAGGGCTTTCGGGCAGGTGGCCGCCGCGAAGCCCAGTTGGTGGAATACAATAGCAGATACGACTACATTTGGACACGGCGGGGTTGTCCTTGTAATAAGGATATACTACGTATAGACAATAAGTATGAGACTTATTAGGTCCGTAATAATAAGAGGTCGAAAACAGGGAGCAAGGGTGGGAACAATAACACTCCTTATAGTATCAAGTGTGACAGGGCCGAGGGAGCGAGTTTACCTACACAGAGTACGGATGAAGAAGAGTAGACCGCAGTGAGGCAGAAGGCTCCACCCGCGGTAAGCTGGAGACAAAACGCCCCTAGGGCGTCCCGTCATCGTTATGGCTGGATGTGGCTATGTTGTTAGGCAATAGCGCCGAGATCGGAGGACATTGCCCCGGCTCCTATGCGTCCCCTATCCAGGCTGGATCCACCACCTAAAAGCCCTACTCTGGGCTAGAACGCTTCCCTTTCACCATAGCCGCCAGGTGAAACCTAGCAATGGCGAAGCACGGTTAGGGCAGTAACCTAGTTCGTCACCTTTTGCCGCCGCAGGCGCACGTTTAGCGCCGCTCAAGCATTACCGGTCGCCTCCTTCTCTCCCCTATCGCTCCTCTTTCCTTATTTTGGCGTGGAAAAAAAGAAAAAGAACTCCATCTACTTTGTTAGGGTCTGATCCCACCACTACACATAGGGTCTGATCCCACCACTACACTACGACTGTAGTCGCCAAATAGCACTACAAAGATGTCAGCGGCCGTGGTGGGACGAAAAAGAAAAATTGGATCCCACCAGGGCGACTTCTTCGGTGCTTTTCCTGAACCCGCGGCGGTTCTTTGTGGGCTGTTGCAGAGGGCGGACGTTTTCGCCAATAGAAATGCTGCAAACGGACGAAAGAGAAAAAATAATAATAATAAAAATTGCTCCCTCTTTTTCGCTGCAGAGATGCCCTCACGGTCTACACAAAAATTGTACTAACTACGCTTGCACCCTTCGCGGACGTGCTGCCACGGCACACCCAAACAAAAGTATGGCAAAATATTTCGGCGGAAAGTGGTGGGATCCGAAAACTACACTGTAACTGGGCTGCAGTGTAGTGGTGGGATCAGACCCTTAGTCTTCACCTGTGTGACTATGCACACTTGCCCAGAGGGCGAAGTGTCAGGGCCGCGACTTGGTCCTTTCTGGACGACTTCCTCCCGTGTGACCACATGAGGACGAGAAGTCCCAAAGAGGCCTACCCAAATGCCTCAAAATTTTGAGACTGCTGGTCGTTCTGTCAGTATGCCCACAGACCACCTTCCAGGCTGCCCCACCAGGCTTGGCGTGGTATCAGTTATAACAGTTGAATGGTGATATATCAACGCCGTCGTGATGCAGGCCTGTTGCAGGGTAGCGAGGGCCTCTCGCCTGAGTGGTTGGGACTAAGCACTCAGGGGCCTAACGGCGACCGGTTCTACGACCAGTCCTGGCCTCCTAGGTGCATGCACGTGAAAAGGGCGGTAAGTCTGTCACAAAACTAACGGAAAAGAAACCGGTTTCTTTGTGACGGAGCATCATTCATTCCCGTAACGAAACACAAATTTTTGACGGAACTTATTCGTGGTCGGCCCTTTGTTTTGATGTCACCTTTTCCCATTTGCTCCCTTTTTTTTGGGGATAATTTGCAAAATACACCCATAAGTTGAGATATGTGCCAACATGCCCCTGAAAGGTGTGGGTAGAGCGGGATGCCCCGCTGACAAAAAGAAACATTTGTGAAATACCCCTGGTGTCGGTTGGACCCCCCCATCTTTGTGATATAACCCTGCCGGGTACCATCCAACTTCGCAAAATACCCAGAACCTAGCAACTTTCCTGAGGCCCAGTTGCAAAAGGCCGTGCCCAAAAGGCGGGGTCCAGATCGCAAATTTGCAAACCTGCCTGACAGGGCGATAACACAAACATTTCGGCCCAAAAGGGCATTCCACTCTACCCACATCTTTCAGGGGCATTTTGGCATATATTATTTCGCAAATTATCCCTTTTTTTTTTTGGGAAAATTTGTCTGGCGCCCGCCACCCCTGTAATTTGCGTTATTTCGTGCCGCGCCCCTCCGACGGCCATTTACCCTGTCGCGCCCCTCTGAGCAGAGTTCAAATTTTCGATAAGACCCCGGTGTCGTTTGGGCCTCAAATCTTTTCGTTACGCCCCTACCAGTACCCGTCCCTAATTTGCGGGATGACCCTACCGAAAAATTTTCGCGATGCCCCTACTGGTACCATTTGTTGCCAAGCCATTTGCTGCTATGTCATCTGCTGCCACGTCATCTTCTGCTAAGACCTCTTATGCCACGTCATCTGAGTCGTCCACAACTGCCACATCTTCTACTGCTTTCCAAGATGCTTCCGACAAACAAAAGGATGTTAGCGGTGGACAGTCTGAGTCAACTATGAGGGCAACAGCGACCTCGATGAGTGCAAAGGCGAGAAAGAAGAAGTCTGGGACGAAAATCAGGGAGAGAGAGAGAGAGAGAGAGAGAGAGAGAGAGAGAGAGAGAGAGAGAGAGAGAGAGAGAGANCAGAGAGAGAGAGAGAGAGAGAGATCAGAGAGAGATCAGAGAGAGAGAGAGAGAGATCAGAAATCTCTCTCTCTCTCTCTCTCTCTCTCTCTCTCTCTCTCTCTCACACACACACACACACACACTTGCAGGGAAGCGGGCCATATGGCACAGGGCCTGATCAAAATGCGAATTTGTGGTGCCTCAGGGCTGTGGGGGCATTGCAGAAAGATGGCTGCCCGTCATGAGGGCATACGGCACAGGGACCGACCGTCAGTCCAAGGAGGGCGTCCTGGAAACTTGTGGACACTACCGACAACGGCGACAAGGACCTGCCGAGGGCCTGCCGAAAATATTTTTTGGCCCAGGGGCGCGACAGGGTAAATTGGCCGTCGGAGGGCGCGACACGAAATAACGCAAATTACAGGGGCGCCAGACAAATTTCCCCTTTTTTTTGTTTTTGTTTTTTCCTATTTGTTCCTTATGGAAGGGGGACGGCCTTGAGCCTTGAGATATCATCATTGAACTGACAGGCCCCGGGTAACTCATAACTATTTGAATCTGGTCATCTGACTGTCTATGGATTCGAACTTGGGTCTGTTTTTCTGGACCAACAGTTTGTGGGTGTAGCAACTGAGCTATGCCCGTCGAATTCTCCCATCTTTCCCCTGTTCCCGTTTAAATTCTTTTTCTCCCTTTTTTTTTCCGCTTTCTGCGTTCGTTTTCCCCTTTCTTTGTCTTGAGCTCGTGGAGACCTTCCCTTCATTTAGTGAAGCACTACTCTTTGTGAGCTCTTGCATGCACTGCCAGCTCTGAAGCAAGAAGACAAGGAAAACCAAGAAACGAAGAAGAAAGAAAGAAGGAACGAAACAAAGAAGGAGGAGGAGGAGGAGGAGGAGATTCAGAAGAAGAGGAAGAGAAATATAGATCATTACGTCCTCACGGCGAACGTTTTCACAATCGAACGAAAGCAACCTGCATCACTCTTATCGAACATAAACAACGTAGAAGTCATACATAGCTGAGCTCCGTGCCCTCTGCCAGGCTTTGTCCGAAGTTTGTCCTACTACTTCCTCACATTCAACCGCACTACAAAGTTACAAACACACTGTCAGGCGAAGGTCGTTATCGTCAGTCAGATGAAGCATCCGTTAAAACCATAACTCGCTCCCAACTAATACAGTCAAACTTTAAGTCAGTCTTTTTTATATTAAACCCATAACTCGCGCCGAACTAGTACAGTCAAACTTTAAGTCAGTCTTTACAGTCCACTGTCCATCACCAGGTACTTCAAGAAAGAGAGGCGCGAAAAGCTCCAGTGGCCACATACCACTCTCGCAGTTCAGTTAGACTTGCACTTCCCGTATTAACTAACCGAGAAGTCCTCCGACACAGTCTGTCTACTTGGGATCCTTAACTTTTAGCATTCTCCCGCCGAGAAGCACTTGTTGATGCATTCGCACACCGCAAAGCAGGAATTACGGTTTGTTCGGCTGTTGTTTACAAAATCCGGGCTTCGTCTTGTCGATGCACTGACAGAGAGCATAGCAGTCGTTGATGCATGTGATACCGTTACATCCGCAGACGGGATCAAAGAGCGTAACGCAGTCACCACATTTCCACGGACACGCCTTGCACTTAGCCTCCACGTTGAATAGGATGGAAGTAGCGGCTGGCCTCGTGCTACTGCCATGGATAGGATGAGCGAGATCTAATGAATCTTCCTCTACAGCATCGAAATATACACTGCGACACTAGTTTGTTTGTGTTTTTTTTTGTTTTTTTTTTTGGTGTGTGTGTGTGTGTGTGTGTGTGTGTGTGTGTGTGTGTGTGAGAGAGAGAGAGAGAGAGAGAGAGAGAGAGAGGCAGGAAGCCTTATCCTATGTCAGGAGCGCAGCGACCCAACAGGCTATGGACGGCATGTTGTAGCGGAAGAACACCCGCCACCGCCGGCACGAGCGCGCCCAGACCCCCACGTTCGTCGTAGCAGTGAACGACCGGCGCGTCGGTTCACCAACGACCGCTGTCGCACCAACCGGACTTCGGGGTGGGAGAGCCTGTGTGTGGACCGACGCGGCATTCTGAAATCCAGTCGGAGAACCTGCACGCCGTACCACGGTATTTTCATCCGACGTCCCATAAAAGGCCTGCAGGGTCGGAGGCAAAACTAGGTGCGCAGTGAAATTCAAGCTCGGCAAAAACAGGGTTGGAGGTAGTAGTGGTTTAACTACCTTACAGAGCAGTCGTCCGAGCCTTTTTTTCTTTCGAGATACCGAACCTTTTTGTTTCTGCAGGAGGCACCATGGGACATACGAGATTGCTGGGTACATCACACTAGGTGGACCCTCTGACCTGGGCCCACGATGCCTACTTTTGTGAGGGACGCCTTCTCGGCTTCTCATGGGGCATACCTGATTGCTGGGTACATCACAGCAGGTGCACCCTGTGACCCATGGGGCATACGAGGTCTGACCTTTCTCTTTTGTGAGGGACGCCTTCTCGGCTTTGTAAAATAAATAAAGGAAAAAAACAGTGATACAACGGGCGACCGGTCCTTCAACGTTGGGCAACCGGTACTTCTACTGAGAGGGTTTTGTTTTTGTTTTTGTTTTTGTTTCTTTCCGTTTTTTTTTTCCCCTTTGATCTTTCCGTTTTTTTTTTTCCCCCTCTTTCCTCCCCCCTCCCATCTCCCCTCTTTTTATGCCCTGAATGAGGGCATTCTTTTTTTTTTCTTTTCTTTTCTTTTCTTTTTTTTTGGGTATAAGGCTAGTTCTTTAAGCAATGAGGGCATCCCTGACAACGTGTAATAGAAGGGGGGAAATTTCATAACAACTGGAATATTTATTTGGCCGTGGTAGCGGTTCGATACATTCGGGGAGTATGGCCTCAGTGGGGGGCCTTTCCCGAGAACGTGGAAAGCGCCCTGCCTTGCTGGCACGGCACTACAAGATGACAAAAACGAGAAGAACAAAAATTCATTTGTCGGCGATAGTGGGCAGATACATCCAGAACAGTGATAGTGTGGGTACGCAAACAGTCGGGGCATTGAGGTTTCAGTATGCCATCACTCACGGCTTCCCCGACATCTCGAAGTAGATCGTTGCTACACGGACACAGATAAGAGGGAAAAAACGAAAGAAAAAAGAAAAAGGGAACAACGATTTCGCTTACAGCGTGCAATACGCCATGCCGTGCTGGCAGGGCACCACAAGACGGCGTGCCATCCTCAGTTCGTTTTTTTTGCGAATTCCTTTTTTTTTTCTTTTTTTTTCTTTTTTTTTTTTGTTTTGTCTGGTCCCACTAGCAACCGGGGGCTAGGTCCCACTTGCACGAATTAAGAGATACTGACCGTAGATATCGAAGATCAGCTGCCGAAATCCCCTAATTTGCCCAAATGGGACCTTGCCCCGGGGCTAGGTCCCACTTGCACGAATTAAGAGATACTGACCGTAGATCGCAAAGATCAACGGCCGAAATCCCCTAATTTGCCCAAATGGGACCTTGCCCGGGATAGGATAGAAAAGGGTTTGTGTGGCAGTTGAGTGACCCAATTCCTGCCGTGCAGTACTCGCCAGTGATCCCACGGTCAATAGTTTACATTTTCTACCGGAAAAAGTAAGGAGATCTTGGTTCCCCTCCTCCAATCCGTTGGGGCTATGGCCAACCCCAAAAGAGAGCGGGGTCGGCCATAGGCCCACTGGATAGAAGATTTTCAGTATTTTGCTTGCTGTTGTGCAATTATCTCATTGGGTGGAGCCCTCCTTCAATCACGGAGTATATATGGAGGGCGTAAGGATCACTGCTGACAGAAGTTGGGTTTATTCCAGAAGATGTGGCAGTTACTTTCTGCACTGTTGTTGCAACCACCACCATCAGATCATTTGTGATCTGATGGCTGGGAAGCACTCTGCCGTGATTTCAGGTGGGAGGTCTCTGTTTCTTTTTCGTTTTTTTGCCTTTCTCCTCCTGTTTTCTCACCCCAGAAATTCGTAATGAGGTCGCTGCAGAAAGCAGTTAAAAAGACCCAAATAAGACTGGCCAGCCAAAGATTCGAGAAGATGAATGGCCAACAGCTGCAACCAGACTGGAGGTCACTGTGGTGAAATTGAGAGAAGAACATACCTGTGGCTGATGCCCTCTCAGAAGGAGGCGAGTCTGCTGTGGCTGCAATCTCTGTTGGTTACAGCCTCAGCACTTTGGCTCTCCAAGAAGGGCATGGACGTCTCAGTCACCTGCAAACGGTGCGAATGGGGGTGGGAGTCTAACGATCATCTGTGATTATATTGCCCATCGATTTGATTGATTGATTGATTGATTGATTGATTGATTGATTGTGTGTGTGTGTGTGTGTGCGCGCGCGCGTGCGGTTGTGTGTGTGTGTGTGTGTGTGTGTGTGTGTGTGTAAGTGTGTAACCCGCATAATAAGACATGATAATGGTATGATACGGAAACCGCATCATAATCTGTGTAACCGTTTGAACGCCGTGAATGCGCGTTCGCGTTCAAATGTGCGTTTGAACACGGATTGCGCGTTTGCGTTCAAAATTGAACGGCGTTCAATTTTATTTATTTATTTTTTTTCTTAAATCATTTCGATGCCTAAAGATCACTTTTTGTTTCTGATTTTTTTTTTATGAGTTCTATGTGATGTGAGGTACATGCCTCTCAATTTTGGAGTCATTTTGTTAAGGCAAAAAAAAATGAAAAATCGCCAAAGATGGCGGTGTCAAATCGTGTTCGCTCACTAATTTCAATTATTTTTTTACTTTATTTTATTTTCTGTTTTTCTATTTGTTTTTCCAATTTGGTACCGAGTTCAGATGTGATGCTGAGGCAAATGTTGTTTATTTTATTTTTCTNCAAATGTTGTTTATTTTATTTTTCTTCATAACATATTTTTGTTTCGGAATTTTTTGAGTTTTTTTTTTTTTTTTTTTTTTTTTTTCCCCCGCACGGAACTGAAGTCCGCGTTCGGTCCCGTTCATTGAATGCGCGTTCATTCCGTTCAGTTTCTGAACGGAAAAACCGCGTTCAATGAACGCGCGGTTTCACAGATCATAATCAAGATCCGAAATAATATATCGGCGTACCTTAAGAATGAAAACTTGTAGGCGTGGTGCAGACACATCCAATACTCGGAGGTGGGGAATGACTATGCCGGACTACACGAGCAAACTCAGGAAAAAAAACTTGTAGGCGTGGTGCAGACGGAACCTATATTGTAAGGTTAGGAATGACTATGACGGACTACATGACCATCTGGTATGCTCCCACTGCACTTTGCAGGCGAATTGGAACACACACGATCAAATAGACACCACAAGACGGGGAAAGGAAGCATGATAAAACAAAAGACAAGGAGGCAACGACAACAAACTGCAGAAGGGCACAAGGAATGGGGGCCACGGGGGAGGTAAGAGGGCAGACCATACATAAATGCAAAAAAAACAAAGAAAAACAAAAAAAATGCGATTACAGAAAAATACCCCAAGCATAAGACATCAGGCAGCAACAAAAGACAATGGTGGAAGGCACGGGGGAGGCGGGAGGGCAGACATCACTCAAACACAGAAAGTTTGCAAAGCAAAAACTCAAGTACCCAAAAACAGCAAAGACCGAAAAAAAGAAAAAAATAAACAAAAAACCAATGATGACAACATTGTCAGTAGGGGACGCTGGACCCGGTTTCCAGCAGCGTAGTGATGGATTATATCCTAGCAGTAGGTGGTTCTTCGAGCCTGGCTCGTAAGCGAAACTGGCTGAGGCTGCCAGGATAACTTTGGGTCGAATTGTGAGGTCCCCGGCCTCGACTACTGGCTTTGAAATAAAGATTGAACCTTTCCAAAAAAAAAAAGAAAAAAAAAAAGGGAAATTCATAATGAACCTGTCAGGCCGCTGCCACTCAGTGTCACACTGGATCCGCCACACTCCTATCCAACTGCTAATGGGACCATGCTCCTGGTAGTTCCTTCTCGTTTTCAAAACAGACGACTCCCTTGCCTCTGCCGAAGCTCTACCCAGCCTCTACCGAGCCTGTCGAGCTTTTCAGCCTCTACCGACCCTGCCGAGCTCTTCCATGAATTCAGGACGGCAATTTTTTTTGCCTGGGCGGGGTACTGGTGTTAGGTCGATGGCCTTGAGATGTAACCGCCAGTACCTTTGAGCTGCCCTTGCCGAACCAGTCCGCGGCCAGTGCCCGACGCTGTGGAAGGGCGCGCCGAAAAAAGAGCTAAGGTTGTTTTGAGGGGGCAAAAAAAATAGAAAACTAGATTGGGGGTGGCCTTGGTCACGCAGTTAGGAGCCTGGAAAAGAGAAGACTCGGAAGAGCACTCGAGCAGTCAGAGAAAGGTGGGGGAGGGGGGAAGAAAACGACGGGATGAGGGCCTCGTTCCCGCACTCACCAATTGTGCAAAATCAGAATGAATCTTCTGCTGGAACATGGAGAGATGCGCGGCCATAATTCTTCTCGTTTTTGCATTTGCTGAGCAGTGGATTCGTCAGCACAGCGTCATTGGAGGAGAGCTTGTCAGTCCACGCAATGTCAGCCGTGATAGCGGTCACGGCCCTGAGATATCATCAAATTTGGAAAAGTGTATCTGGACTAGTCACTGTCCAGATACATGCGGCACAATTCTCTTTTCCTTTTTTTTTTTTTTTTTTTTGCCCCAAAAGAATTACAACGTCTTTTCCTCGTGCCAGAAATGTCACCCGTGATTGTTATCACGTAGTACGATACGGCCCTGAGATATCAAGTGGCATGGGGGAAGATGGTGATCAGGAGGCGGGTGACGTAGCAATGGTAGAAGAGGGAGAGGGGAAATGGCTGCCATGTATCAGGGAACGGGGGTCGACCTACGAGCTGCTGATTGGTGAGGAAGTCATGGGGACGGCGGGATAATGACCGGGGACGAAACCTGTGTGCCCGCATCTCGACGTTAGCGAAGGGCTGCGGGTCGAACTGGGGAGGATTGGGAGGGCGATCGACTTCTCCAGCAGCGCCAGCTTCTTGATCCCTCCGATTCACCTTCTTCCTCCGCTTCCCCCGAACTGGCCTCCTCCGAGTCAGCGTCCCCCCATTCTTGATAATCGGGATCGTCTATTTCGTCTCCTGATTCCTCCTCCTCAGACGTCATCTCCCCTCCTGTAGACTGGAGGTGACCGCCTCCCTCGTTTTCCTCTTCTTCCTCGACCTCCTCACTGGTTTCTCCTATAGGGACGCGTCGGATGAGCATCGGGGATCTCGTCCTCTGCACTTTTGTCGACGGGTTCCGCCCAATGGAAGGCGACCTCGAGGAGGCAAAAAATGAGCGCCATGTAGGCTTGCCGCCACTGCGTCCACTAAGGCACGTCGAGAATCAGCACATCTAAGGGCTTAATCGTGAAGGACAGGGATGCTTCCTCGGCCGATTGCCAAAACGTGGGAACATCAGAGGGGAGGCTGAAGGTAGAGAGACGATGGCGGTTCATTGAGGATGAGCAAAAGGGATGAAGCACAGGGAGAGTGACTTCAGGCGCACTGGAGGAGAGACGAAGCTGAAGATCGATGCCGTTTGTTGTCACGACGCGATTGCGCGGTCGTGCCAAGAAACGCACCCACTCAGTCGCGAGGCTTGCTGCCCAGTCTCGCAATTGTCGAAGGACGACGGTGTGGTGTGCCGGATGTATCGTCGTGAGGTCGCTTGTAAAGACGACGATGACTGATACGTGGCTCTTGCCTGGCGGAGATAGGCGCAAGAATGCTGACACCTTGGCCAACACTCGCGCCACTCCGGACTTCCCAAGCTGGAACTCCGCCGCCTCGTGGATAACAGCCGTACTGAAGAAGGCCGCGAATCAGAGGAGATCCGGACTCAACCGAGGATGCCACACTTGCCGGATTGCTGAGAAGGCTCCCCCAGGTATCATTAGTCGTTCGCTGATCACCTGGTCTGTTGAAAAGCTCATGGCGATGGAGGCGGGGTCGAAGACGATGGCTGAGAGAGAAAGGAGGATTCTAGAGAGTCTCCGTCTTCGTCTTGTCCGAGGGACGATGCAGGTGAAGGAGGAGAAGGGGAAGAGGGGAGAGGACGAAGGTAGGACATGTGTCGAATGATCAGTCGAGCCGATCGACTTCCCGACACCTCTGGCGCAAGCCGCACAATGTTCACTCCACTGGGACCGAGCTCGACTACGCGAAATCGCCCGAAGAATCGTGGCGCTAACTTGCCTTGGCGAACACATTTGCTCACCTGCACGGTGTGCCCTAATTTATGTTGGGGCCGAGGCCCAGCGTTCCCATTCCGGGCCTCGTAGCTCCGGACCTGTCCACCGTGGGCCATTTCCGTCATGTGTTGTCTTTTCGGGCAAGTCAGGGAGGGCTTTTTCCATCAGCTCTAGGTGGCGCTGGGCCTTATCCTTAACCGCCTCTCTAGTGGTTCGTCTGGGAAGGGTCGTCTCATCATGTAGGCTCGGTAGGGCTACATAGGGCAGGTTGTTGGTCCGTAGTTGAAAGGGGGTCAGAACCGTGGACTCGTGGGGTGTCCCCAAGTGGATAGCCAGAATAGTCCACGATATCGGGCCAGGGCCTCGTGTCATTTGCCGCAATGTTGCGTCGCAAAGCGATCTTAATCACCCGATTGGCGTTTTTTACCAGTCCATTGGATTGCGACATATGGGGAGCAGTGTTACGAATGGAGACACCATGTAGGACTAGGTTCCTCAAGACTTCCCCTCTAAATTCTGCCCCATTGTCCGTCAAAATCTGCTCAGTATCCTGGTGCATCCCGAGAAAACGGTTGACGTATCACGCTATTTCGGCCGCCTTTCGCGTCTTGCAGGGATAGGCCTCGATCCATTTCGAGAAATGGTCTACAAAAACCAAAAGGACTGAATATCCACAACTGTTCGGTCCACGGGGCACGGCAATATTGGTGGTATACATGCTAACCCTCTGGAACGGTCGTTCGACTACGGTAGGCAGTATCGACCTAGGTGGCTGAATCGACGCCTTATCAACGGCGCAAACCTGACAATTCCGGACGATGAACTTAACATCGTCGCGAATGTTGGACCAGTACCACTCATTCTTGTCAATTGCCGCCTCCATGATTCTGACAGCGAAATGGGCCGCAGTATCCTCGTGGGCTGACTTAACCAAGTCATACCTTACGACCGGATGCGGGACAGACATCCAAATCCCGCTTCCATCAGTTTTCCAGTTTTCCAATCGTCCCTCATTCCATCAATAATCCCGTCTCCGATCCTCCTATGTGAAATCTTGAAGAGGGTTCCCAAACACCGTGGCTATCAAAACGACGTTTATCCACACTTCATCCTTTCTAAACCGTCGGTTCTTTTCTAGCCTTTTTGACGTGGCTTCGAGGAATCGAGCCTCCGTCGGGATCTTATCAGTACGACACAGAGGACACAACCAGGGTTTGGCCGCATTTCGGTACTGAATACAGGAGCCATGGGCCCGAGAGACGCAGTGTTGACAATCTACCCATTCAACATACCCTTCCCCACTAGGATGCATAGGGACCGAATAGAGTCTCGAAATTGCCTCGCAAAAATAGCAGAATTTGTCAGGTAGGGAGGGAAAGGACGAGGATGAGAGAGGACTCACAGGAGAAAGAGGAATTTCGAGATTACCTCCGCACCCCATCGCCATCGTGTCGATCACCCCTTAGGAGCTCGAGGAAGGATGACCACCTGTCCGTACCGTGGCCCATTGGCGGGTTCTGGCTCTTTCCACGGAGTGATCTTCTCTCCTTTAGCTACCTTTGCCGGACGGTGCAGTCGTGTCAATCAGTTCGTGTTCCCATGCCTCTCCGTCTTCCGGTGGACGATGTCGAAATCATATTCTTGCAACCGTACTTCCCAGCGCCCAATCATGCCCATGTAATTAGTGAGCCTCTTGAGAGCCTGCAGGGGCTCTTGGTCCGTGATGAGGAGAAACTTTTGTCCGTACAGATACGGATGGAAATGTTGAATTCCTTAAACCACCGCGTAGCATTCTCCTTGCAAAGCCGAATCGTTCCTCCTCTCGTCTGGTACGGCCCGGGACGCGTACTCAATGACGTGTTCGTGACTGTCGTTCCCCTTCTGCGCCTGGATAGCGGAAATCGCCTCAGGCTGCCAATCCGTGATGAGAATGAATTGCTTGGCCGGGTCCGAACGGATCAAAATAGGCGCCGTAGCCAGGGCCTCTTTTAAAGCGCTGAAGGTCCGTTCGCACTCCGCGTCGCAGCTGAGGGGCTGGTCCTTCCGCAGCAAGTTCGTTAGGGTGGTGCGATAGCGGCAAAGCCCTTGATAAATTGACGATAATATGAAGCCAGCCGTAAAAAGGCTCAATTATGCGTCAGCGACGTAGCAGTCAGAGCGTCCCGAACAACCGCAACTTTTCTCGAGTCGGGCCTCAAGCCTCCCCGAGTCACCACGTAGCCTAGGAACGAGATCTCAGAAAGGAAAAACTCACTTTTTTCCAGCGCAATCTTGAATCCAGCGTCCCGTAGGGTCGTAGGGCTCCCAGTGTTCATTCGATATGATGTGCGTGCCCGTGGAACGATTCCGAATAAACCAAGATATCGTCCATGTACACAATGTCGCAGAAATTAATCATCCCTTGAGTCAGTAGGGTCTTGTTGACGAAATTTTGGAACGTTACATTCATTGCTCTCTGGAACATAGTCAACGCATTTACGACCATTTCGTCAAAATGGACTTTTTTTTTTTTTGAACGAAATTGAAACTGAGTTTTTTGGCTGAAAACTCGTCAAAATTTGTTGTTCCTGAGGGTCCAGCGTTTTACAAACGCCGGACCCTCAAGAACAACAAATTTTGATGAGGTTTGGGTCAAAAAATTCGGTTTCAATTTCGTTCAAAAAATAGAAGATGTCCATTTTGACGAAATGGCAGTTCATTGCAAATCCCCATCGGACACCGAACCCACTGCCAGGTGCCTTCAAACAGAACGAAGGTTGTCTTGGGCCGGTCCTCTTCCTTAACCAGGATGTGTTGGAACCCATGACGAATATCAAACTTGCTAAAATAATTAGCACACCCAATCACATCAAGTAAATCGTCAATCCGGGGAAGGGGATACACATCCTTGATCGTATCATTCAGTTTGCGATAATCGATGCAAATGCGAATCGACCCATTTTTCTTCGATATTAGGACTACGGGGAATGACCATGGTCCCGTGGCTGGTTCAATCCATCCGTTAGTTTTGAATTCCCTAATCCTTTGTAAGGCTGCCTTTCGCTCCGCGAGGGAATACCTGTACGGTTTGCAGTGGATCGGAGGATGATTTCCAGTTTGAATCTCATGTAAAATGACTAACCATAGTCCGATATCCGTGTCCGTCACACTAATCGCTCCCTGATATTCTTTTAGAATTTATGTGATTAGATGGTGAACTTCATCGGGCACGTAATGTGGTACATGCAACTCATGGAGTTGGCCTAGGATTTGAATGGTAATATGTTTTGTGTCGATCTCGCCACTCTTCCCGGGCGGGGCAGTAGAAATAAATGAATGGTCCGATCGCCAGGAGAACACCGTGGCCATCATCTGGGCATCTTCCTCCCGGATCGCCACTTGTTCCTTCGGGTTTACCCCGTCGCAAACGTCCTGCCATCGTACGGTTTTTTCCACGATCTTGATCCCGAGGTTGTGGGGTCCTGTGTCGCGACTCGTACGGGGTTCCAAAGTTTCGGCCCCTGGTCTAAGCAGTCTTATGTCTTTCCCCGGAGGCAACAGGGAACGGGGTAGCTTCGTAATATCGCAAAAGGCTTCCTTATCCCTGTATCTCGCAAGCAGTGGAGTGGTGCCCTCATAAAAGGTCCGAGGGGGTTTCAAAGAATCAGCCATCCGGGAAATTTGCACAAGCGGTTCGCCCAAAATTAATGTGCATGTTCTCTGAATATTTTCTTTCGTAAGTTTGAATGTTTTCGTGGTTGCTTGTTGAACTGGATAGCGGACGCGTTGCTGTACTAACTCCTGAATTACTAACTCGTCTTCATCGCTATCACCAGTGTCACTCAAGGGGTTTGGCTCCTTTGTCTGGTGATCACAGTGTTCCACAATTTCCTTCCAAGCTATGTATCAACCGCGGTCGCGCGCTCGGGCCATTTTACCGCCCCCGGCCGACTGCGGGCACGAAACCCCGAATTTGTTTTTGGGGTCTAAAGATATTCGAAAAAAATAAATAAAAATACGGGCGTGTAGGAAAAAAAGACTCTACACCGCTGTGATTTTTAATAATTTTTATGACATTTCCTGGAAGAGAAAAAATAAAAAACGAAAATGGAAAAACAAATAAAAAATAAAGCAGTGATGGATTTTTTTTTTCTTCATATTTTTGGTTTATGGGCCGGTGGCGAAACACTGGCCCACACACACACACACACACACACAATCAATCAATCAATCAATCAATCAACCAATCAATCAATCAATCAATCAATCAATCAATCAATCAATCAATGAACAAATTCTAATCAATCAATCATTCAATCAATCGATTTGATTGATTGATTGATTGATTGATTGATTGATTGGTTGATTGATTGATTGATTGATTGATTGATTGATTGATTGATTGATTGATTGTGTGTGTGTGTGTGTGTGCGCAAGCGTGCGGTTGTGTGTGTGTGTGTGTGTGTTTGTGTGCGCGCGTGCGGTTGTGTGTGTGTGTGTGCGTGTGTATGTGTGTGTGTGTAAGTGTATAAGTGTGTAACCCGCATAATAAGACATGATTATGGTATGATACAGAAACCGCATCATAATCTGTGTAACCGTTTTAACGCCGTGAATGCGTGTTCGCATTCAAATGTGCGTTTGAACACGGATTGCGCGTTTGCGTTCAAAATTGAACGGCGTTCAATTTTTATTATCATTTTTTTTCTTAAATCATTTCGATGCCTAAATATAATTTTTTGTTTCTGATTTTTTTTTTATGAGTTCTGTGTGATATGAGGTACATGCCTCTTAATTTTGGAGTCATTTTGCTAAGGCAAAAAACAATGAAAAATCGCCAAAATTTGCGGTGTCAAATCGTGTTCGCTCACTAATTTCAATTATTTTTTTACTTTATTTTATTTTCTGTTTTCTATTTKTTTTTCCAATTTGGTAACGAATTCAGATGTGATGCTGACGCAAATGTTGTTTATTTTATTTTTCTTCATAACATATTTTT
>BFEA01000408.1:1050687-1073479 GCA_003427395.1 Chara braunii
CACACACACACACACACACACACACTCACACACACACAAACACACACAAACAAACAAGTGTTGCAGTGTATATTTCGATGTTGTAGCGGAAGATTCATTCGAATTCGCTCATCCTATCGATGGCAGTAGCATGAGGCCAGCCGCTACTTCCATCCATAGGATGAGCAAAATCGAATGAATCTTCCGCTACAACATGGAAATATACACTGCGACACTTGCTTGTTTGTTTGTTTGTTTGTTTGTGTGTGTGTGTGTGTGTGTGTGTGAGAGAGAGAGAGAGAGAGAGAGAGAGAGAGAGAGGAAGAAAGCCTTATCCTATGTCGGGAGCGCCGCGACCTAACAGGCTAAGGACGGCATGTTGTAGCGGAAGAACACCCACCACCGGCAAGAGCTACGCCCAGACCCCCACGTTCGTCGTAGCAGTGAACGACCGGCGCGTCGTTTCACCAGCGACCGCTGGGGCACCAACCTACTTCGGGGTCGGAGAGCCTGTGTGGACCGACATGGCAATCTGAAATCCAGTCGGACAACCTGCGCGCGGTACCGCGGTATTTTCATCCGACGTCCCATAAATGGCCTGCAGGGTCGGAGGCAAAACTCGTTGCGCAGTGAAATTCAGGGTCGGCAAAAACAGGGTCGGAGGTAGTGGTGGTGTAATGTTTTTAAACCACCAGTCCCCTACAGAGCAGTCGTCTGAGCCCTTATTTTTTCGACCTACCAACCCTTTTTGTTTCCCCAGGAGGCAGCAGTTTGGGGCCTGCGGGCACAGACCCCTGCCGCGCCGGTGGCCGGGCGGATTGGCAGGGGTTGGTAGTAACTCCTGATGAATAGTGGACATGATCAAGTTGCGCTGATTGCTGGTCTCCTTTCTCTGGTTTTGATTCGTTTTCTTCCGTAGTTCTCCTTTTTTTGTGCATGGTTTCTTCACGGTTGGTGGGATTTGGGTCACTAAATTAGGGTTGTCAGGACTGTTGTGATTAAAGTTTCTTGATGATGAACTTAGCTTTAGCTGATGATTCTCTTTGATGTGGTAGGGGCTGTGGAGTTGGCTGTGGGGTGAAATCTAGTGGTGCCTTCTATGTGCTTGGCAGGTGATGCCTTGCCCCCTGAGGGCCTTACCTAATTTTGTAAGGGATGCCAGGACCGGTTCCCGGCCTTTTATAAAATAAAATACAAAATCGTTCCAGAAAAAAAAGAAAAAAAAAAGAGAAAAGCAGTGATACAGCGGGCGACAGGTCCCTTTTTTTTTTTTCTTTTCTTTTTTCTTTTTTTTTTGAGAATTGCCCTTGCGATATCCCTCTATCGTGGCGGTAGGTCCTTCAGCTTAGGGCAACCGGTACTTCTTTTTTCTATGCGTGTCATCCTTGCGCAGGGGCCATGCTAATCTTCTCTCTCTGTGTCGTTCCAATTTTCACAGATGTCCCAGACATCTGTTAAAATTGGAACAATACAGAGAGAGAAGATTAGCATGGCCCCTGCGCAAGGATGACAGGCAACGGGTACTCCTTTTTTTTTTTTTTTTTTTTTTTTTTTTTTAATACAAAGCCAGGAATCGGGCCTGGCATCCCTGACAAAATCCCGCTCACACTCAAAATTGTTATGCAGGAAAGAAGTGACAAGGAGAAAGAAAAGCAGAAAGTAGAAAAAGACCACCATTCACCTACAGTATAGTACAGTTCAGGTCCTAAACTTCGTCTGTCATCTCAGACTTCTCAGTGTCTTATGCGAAATGCGAAAACAGAACGAAAAAAGTACAACAAGCACTGCAGAAAGGGAGGTCGTCGGAAACAAGGGTGAAGACATGTGAAAACGATGTCCTAAAGAAAAAGGAGGAAAATTTAAGTTCCGGATTGTAGTCCTAAAGAAAAAAAGAGGAAAATTTGAGTTCCGGATTGTGAGTAGGCCAAAACAGACATCTCCACCAGACCAGTGAACAAGCCCCAGTGTGTGTGGAATCTTTTGAGAGCTTTTGCAGCAAATCCTTTGTTGACGACTTTAAGCGATCATTCGGTTGACAGTGTCTGCTTGATGGAGTACTTGACTTCAGCGCGAACCATCGGGGGTGTTAACTGCTCCCCCCCTCGCACAGCCGAGTTTCGGAGGGTCCACAAGGTCCAAAGCACAGCTCCGCGTAAACACTCCTTCCCATTCGTGAGGGGGTTGCTACGGGGCTGTCTACGCGACGCAGCACCCAAGAGAAGAAAATCATCGTCCCAGCGTGTTTCCGGATGCGGTATCGGGACCGTTCCTGAGCGCCACCAATTCCACAAAGGTCTAGACCGGTCACAGTGGATGCAGAAGTGTTGCTGGTCTTCAATCCGGGCTCCGGGGCACAAGGAGCACAAAGGCGAGGCCTTGGATGTTCTTCTGGCGCACCAGAGAGCAGTGGGCACAGCCATATGCACCAATAGCCACAAAAAACTGGCTTGCTTGACCACAGGTAATTCCATTAACAATTTTAAGTACGCCGTCAAAGCTTGAGACAAGCGCGTGTGAGAGTCATGAATCCACCCCGTGGACATCCATCTTTTAGTAACCTTCCAGTTGACATCCACTTTCGGGCGGGAGATCTGATAGCCCATGCGTGTGGTATATCTATGTAACGGAACACTGTCTTTGTTGGAGGACCCCGGTAGCCAGTGCCAATTCCTAGGGTCCACCGGCAAGTTGTACGACGGTGTAGACAGTGTCCGAGTCAGGATATTCTAGCACGCACACAGGCAACAGTTCAGACAGAGGCGGGAGCGGTGTCTCGAATTGCGCCCGGGTCAGTGGCGGTCCTTGCGATGCAGTCGCTTTTAATGGAGATGCCTCCCAGCATGAGGCCTGCACAGTTTGTGAGTCCGTAATCGATTCTATTTTCCAGAGAAGAGCAGGAGCATGTTCCTGTATTCTCTTAAACCATGCGCCTTGTGAAAAAACAATCCCAGATCGAAGAATAGTCACCCACTCCAAAGGGATTGCTTCTTGGAGGGTTCGAAGATGGAGTGCTTGATGCCAAAGGCCCATTAACGACGGGGCCAAGTCGACGAAGGGTTCCAGTCCCCCCGGTCCACGTCCCAAATATCCACCAGCGGCAACCTCTGAGAGCGTTTTGTCTGTTTTTTTTTCCCTTGATCTTTCCGTTTGTTTGTTTGTTTTCCCTCTTTCCTCTTCCCTCCCCGCTCTCCTCTTTTTATGCCCTGAATGATGGCATTCCTGACAACGTGTAATAGAAGGGGGGGAAATTCATAACAACCATAATATTTATTTGGCCGTGGTAGCGGTTAGATACATTCCGGGAGTATGGCCTCAGAGGTGGACCCCACTGCCTGGCAGAGAAAGCTTCCGCCGAACCCAAATCCTAGGCCCCAGCGATGTGAAAGAGAAAAGAGGACCCCACTGCAGCACAAATTTTTGTCAGTTCCGCTGGTGTCCGTTGCTGGGTAGGGAAAACTTTCCCTATATGGAAACTTCACATCCGTGTGTCTCGGTTCTCACCCAATCCCTGGCTCTCCTTTCCACATGGGATGGCCGAACCGAGGGAGGTGCCCCCCCCCCTACTCCCTCAGAATGGACGAACCGCAAGGATCGGACAAATAAAAACTGAGTGATGCCACCTTGCCACGTCATCGCTGATCGTTTTCCAAAGCTTTGCCGCAAAGCAGTGGGGTCCACCTCTCAGTGGGGGCCTTTCCTGAGAACGTGGAAAACGCCCTGCCTTAGTGGTCAGATACATCCTCAGCTGAACAGTACTAGTGTGAGTACGCCAACAGTCAGGGCATCCAGATTTTTATTTATTTATTTATTTTTTTATTTTTATTTTTTTGGGAAAGCTCGTCAATTAGATTCCAGAAGATAAGTGGACGAGGCCGGGGACCTCACAATTCAACCCGGGGTTATCCTGGCAGCATCAGCCAGTTCAGCTTCCGAGCCAAGCTCCCTAACTAACTGACTGCTCAAAATAAATCTTCCACCTGCTGGAAACGGGGTCCAGCGCCCCTCTTCGGCAGAAATCTTTCCGGAAAAAAGTTAATCTTTGAGGCACAGGAAAAAGGGAGCTCAGATTTGGCTCAGCAAAAAGGGGTTCAGCGTCCCAGCCGTCTCAGGGAACAACAAACCGAAAAAGTTAAAGGCATCGAGATTTCAGTATGCCATCAGTCAGGGCTTCCCCAACATCTCGAAGTAGCTCGTTGCTACACGGACACAGATAAGAGGGGAAAAACGAAAGAAAAAGAAGAAGGGAACAAAGGTTCGGTGGGCGCGGCGCTGCCGCTGCCGGGAGCGCCGCGCCGCCCCGCCCCGCTATCGGCTGTACCGCGCGGCACGATGGGAATTCTTGGCGGGAAGCCGCGGTTGCACTTCGGTGGGTGGTTGTTGGCTATGGCGGTGGGAGGATGAGGTGGTAGCAGCACCTCCGCTCGGCGCGATGGGAAGTTTTGGGTGGAAGCTGTCTTTGCACTTCGCCGAGCGGTGGTTGTTGGCTATGGCAGCGGGCGGGTGAGGTGGTGGCTGTATTGCTTGTTGGGCGACTGTTTGTATCTTTACGGTTTTTACGGCCAAATGCAGGCGCGGTGGACGCTCTCTAAGTTTCCCCTTCGTCGGGGACATCAACAGACCAGGAAGCCGGGTAAAGATCGCTTTACTTGGGAAGCAGCTGAGATGCTGCATGCCAGCGGCGGGGAGAATGAAGCTTCAACCTGCCGATTGAAGATGGGTGAAGTTCCTTGATTCGGTGTATGCTGTGATGACCTCGGGTTTTATTGGGTACGATGTTGTTCATGAGAAGACGTAGTGATTCTGCCTTTCTTCCTCAACTATGGGTAAGTGCATGGGCCAGACATACAACATCGTCGACTTTATTGAGCCTCTCCTGTCATACGTGGCAAAGCGGGACGATTACATGATGCTGGCCCTGGACCTCCCCAAGGACCAACCCTTCTCTATTGACGAGATCATCCCTTTCGGTATGGGGGGCAAAACCTATCAAATTCACACTGCGCACAAGTTTAGACCCTGGTGCTTCAAGTGCCGGGCGTACGGCCACCTGAGCACAGAATCGGCCTGTCCCCGACATCCCAACAAAAGGAGCCCAACAGCGGGCCGCCTCCAGCGAGACCCGCGCAGACCCAACAGATGGTACACAGTGGACCCAGGCCACGAGGGATGGACGTACCTCGACGACCGGGACTCCAGAGGACATGCGAGAGGCTGGGTGTGGGAAGGCAGTGGCGACACATGCTGGGCCACCAGGCCGCCGAATGACTGGGTTCCTCCCTCCCTGAAAGAGCCCCGGATACCAGAAAAGCCCCCGGTCCCCACTAGTGACCTGCCGTCTCAGCCGCCACAACCAGAGCCGCCCCCCTCCACCCAGGAAAAAAACAAACAACCAGTCGCATCGCCCGACGACAAGCAACAGCCCAACCACGTCCCAGGCCCGCCGACAGCAGGCTACCTACCTGCAGTAATCCGTCCCCAAGAACAACTCACAAGTACCAGTCAGCAGCTGGAATGGAGACCCAAAGCCAAGGACAACGCAGACCCTGGCCCGCTGGACACAGCAGTTATCCCTGGCTCGCGGCCGGCAGCAGAGGATCCCGGTCCGCTGCAGGCTAAGGACACATCGGCAAGCCACAAGTGGGGCCCCGGAGCCTCCGGCAGGGGGACAAGGAGGACACTGCGGCACAACAGAGCCCGACAAGAAAAAAGACCACTTTGAAGATGCCTTTGGAACGGCCCCGATGGAAGTTGAGCCCGTCCCTGAGGCCCCCCCCCCCCCCCCCCCCCACCAGCTCCACCGGACGTCGAGATGACGGAAGCCCAGGAGCCACAGGTGAACTGCCCCCCAGATCTGGGTCTGCAACCAGTGGCGGATTGGCTGATGGACAGCCTCCGAGCGAAATATTTGCAAGGCAATGATGACGTTTGGGACGGGGTGTACAGGGAGCTGATCCCAATGTTGGAAAGTGGTGACTGCTTCCACAAAGCGTTGCTACAGGGACCCCCTGAAGGAACAGACTGGCACACCATATGCCAGAAACTCCTCAGCATCGTTCTCAAACGTTTTCAGCCCCCACTGGCAGAGCAGGAGGTAGGTAAAGAACAGGAAACCTCCAACTGTCCCCGACCTCCGACACCGCAACAGGACGCGGCACCCGCCTCGACGGCAGCGGACAACCCCTCGAGGGAGGTACGAGTGAGTGGACCACAGGGAAGGGAGGGTGAAACCCGGTTGGAGAAAGGAACAGCGGTAGCAGGTGTGACGGAAGACAGCCCTTCGGGGACGGAACGGGAGGGAGGAATGCAGGGAGGGGAGGGAGAAAACCAGAAGGAGGTTGGAACAACTGTAGAGGGTGTGTATCCACAGGCGCCCCGGGCAGAGTCGCAATCACATCAGGGACAGGAAACCTCGGAGCCAACTGGGAAGGGCTCCCCAGAGGGCCTGTGCTTGGCGCTGCCAGCCTGGTCAACAGCACCCAACCAGATCCCACCAGGCTATCCCCCCGGCCCTGCCCCCAATCCCTCCGAGGATGTGCTCACCAGTAAAAGGCAAAAAATAGCCCATTTTCTAGAACAGGCACCACCTGATGGCCCTCCCTTGAATAAAGGTATCATCTTCCTACCGGTGAGAAAAAAAGACGAGGGTTGGGAACTTGGCCTTGCAGCTCTGCCGGGGACAACACACGGCGAGGTCACTATGAGAGGGTGTTCCTCCTATTTTCTCTCCCTCATGTCTTGGGCAGACTGCCTGGCATTGAGGAAAGCGGAAATATCACAATTGATGCAAGATCAGCTCCCACAGGGTGCCTCCGCTGCCCTCGTCCGTTCATACGCCCAACACAGGTTGACGTCCAAGGACATCTATCTGCTATACGACCATGAGCCCTCTGAGGGCTTGAGATGGTTTGACCACAACGCCCTCCTCACGGAAATCACCTCGTTTGTGGTCAAGATTCTTAGAAATGGCGCCCTGCAGAGCGGCAGTCCGCTGGACTCTGAGAAGTGGCTTCCCATGTAAGGAAAAAAAAATTACATAAGCGCAAATCAGCGAAACGAACACCGTGGAAACATTATACGGCAGAGACAAGGCCTGGAAGGCCTGCAAGTGCCAAGCAGACCTTGATTTGCGTTCACTTAATGTCAACAGCCTGGCCTCAGCGAAGCCATCCAAGAGACAGGCTATCATTGACCAACTCAGAGGGGTGGAGGGTAGGCAATGGCCGGACGTCGTTTGCCTGCAGGAAACCCACCTCATGGACACCCCGGACCACAACCACATACACAAAGTGCTCTGGCCCCACCAAGCCTTCATGGCCCATGCCCCCAGGCCGGGGAGCGCCGGTGTAGCCATATGGCTCCCCCCGGACTCACAGGTAGAGATGCTGAACTGGGCGGCAGACCGGGAGGAGGGCAGGTGGGTGTATTTACTTGCCATGCTGGAGATTGACGTGGTGTGTATACTGAACATATACGCACCCAACGACCCTTCCCAGCGTCAACAATTCTTAGAGTCCCTGAATGTCAAACTTCCAGCAGAGATCCCAGTAATTCTGGAGGGTGACTTTAACGCGGCCCCCGATCGTGTGCTGGACAGATGGAAGCTCCCTGCCCCATGCCCCACATACGTCCAAAATGACGAAAAAAACATCGCAGAACTCACACAATCCCTTAACCTTTTCGACTCCTTCAGGAGACAATTCCCGACCAATCGCAGATTCACACGTTTCCGCAAGAGCGGCACGGACAAATCAACGAGATCCCGCATCGATCTAATCCTGATTTCAGAAGAAATGTAAGGAGCCCTCCAAATTGCCGACATTTTTCCGCGCAACCCATTCCTGGGTCTGGACCATGCAATGTGCGTCGTTATTTTATCGTTCCGGAAAAAAATGGACCAAGGTAGAGGCTTCTACAAACTAAATACCTCGCTCCTGACGATCGACCGCTCTCGAGCATACCTCATAGATGTCTGGTCCTTCTGGCGGGAACAGAAGGCCCGGTTCGACGACATAATCGAATGGTTCAACAACGGTCTAGCATTTTTGGGCCGCAAGTGCAACGAATACTCAAAACTCCTCGCAAGTAAACGCCACGCCAAGGAGATGAACCTGCATCACCAACTGCAACAGCTGCAACAACAGGAGGAAGCGTTAGCATCCACGACAACCACACCACAACAAACCGACGTAGCCAACGCAATCCAGAACTTAGAAGTCCGCCTGCTGGATCACATGGAGAACCGCTGGCAGCGCGTCCGTATCCGGGGCAAACTTTCAAGGCACTCCACCGAAGGGGCAATGGATGCAAGTTTTTTTGCGATGGCCAGGGCAAAGGCGGGAAAATCGGTGATAAAGGCCCTGGAGGACCCCAAAGGCAACCAAGGCCCCCTGCACACTTCTACAGCAGTCTGCACCCAAATTGCGTGGGACTTTTACCAGGAACTCTTCACCTCAGAATGTGGTGACACATCAATCGCACACCGACTACAGGAGATAGAAGACTTTCTCCTCCCGCTAGACAAAACCCTGAGTGGTCACCAAAGCGCAATCTTGGACGAACCTCTTTTTAAAGAGGAGATATGGACAACTCTGCAGCAAATGGATGACGAAAAGACACCTGACATTGATGGCCTGCCCAAAGAATTTTGGACAGCAATGTGGCCCGACATCTCACAAGATCTCATGGACTTCTACCAGGCAGTCTGGGCATCGGGACAGACCGGGGAATTTGTAGGGCAGGGGGTCCTGACGCTCCTGTACAAGAAAGGGGCCAGGACCAACATTTGGAACTATCGACCCACCCTGCTCACAGTCGTCTACAAACTGATGGCAAAAACTTTGGCCAACCGAATGACGTCAGTCATGCCTATCATCATACATCCAGACCAAACTGGCTTTATTCAAGGAATAAACATCTAGGATAATGTCCTCCTGGTCAACGAAGTCATTAAGCTAACACGGCAGTCAAGGAAAAACGCAGCAATCATTTTTATCGACTTTGAGAAAGCATATGACCATGTGGACTGGTTGTTCCTCAATAAATGCCTGGAGAAACTCAACTTCGGTCTGGCCTTCGGACGGTGGGTCAGGATCCTTCACACAAACGCAACAACTAGAGTAATGGTGAATGGGAACCTGACCCCACCCATTCAGCTCCAGCGATCAGTACGACAAGGAGACCCTCTAGCCCTGTACTTATTTGTAATAGTAATGGAGGCGTTGGCAGCCAACTTGAGGAAACACGGGAGCATCAGAAAAATACAAATCTCGTCAATTCCGTAGGACGCAGTTCCTGTCTGTTCCTTTTTTGCAGACGATCTCACAGTAATGACGGAAGCTTCCCCCGAATCGCTGGCTGAAGTCCAACACATGATGGACCGCTTCTGTACATTAGCAGATATGCGAGTCAACAGGGGCAACAAAACCCAGGCCTGGTGGATCCACCACCAAGGAGTGAGACCCCCAGAAGAGCCCAACATAAAATGGCTCCCAAAAGAAGCCCCGATCAGGGTGTTGGGGGTGCTCATGTCGGCAGAGGGGAGGCCGACCACAAACAACGAATGGATTTCAGGCCCGCCTCGTGAGAAGATGACACTATGGAAGAACAAACATACCTCGCTGATAGGGGCGCTCATTAATAATAAATAATGTGATACTAGCCTCCATGTGGTATAAGTCAGCCATCTGGGCCTTGGACAAGAGCACCCTTCGCCCCCTGCAGCAACAGATCGCTGCCTTTCTGTGGAGGGGCGACCACGAAGAGCAAAATGTCATTAGTAGAGTCGCTTGGCACTCCCTGATCCAACCGAAGGCCTGCGGTGGCCTGGGCATACTCAATCCGGTGCTACAAACAAAGGCACTCGCGTTGCAATGGCTCAAACGTCTGCTATTTTGTCCCGATACCCCATGGAAGGGGCTAGCCCGCGAACAGATCGCCCGTCTAGCACCACCGACAGGGGGAGGGAAAGATCCACTGATGTGGCTAGAAAACACGGGATGGCCCATTCCGGGAAGGGCCATGCATCAACAGCAAGGTCTTCCCCCCTCCCTCTCACCTAGACAAGCAGCAAGGGCTGACCTGCACAACGACCCGTTCTGGCCGGACTTCCTCAAAACATGGAGGAGCCTGCCCCTACCGGACAAAACCCCGCCAGAAAGATGGGAGGAGGTGGCACGACAACCTCTTTTTGGGAATAGATGGATCACCGACTCAAGCGGGCAAACTCTCGATTGCATGGCATCGTCGTGGTCGGGCTGGGTGAAGCGCGGGGTGACTAGGATAGAGGATATATGGGACAGGGATCAAAGGAACTGGATCGACCCGGACAGGCTGAGAGAACGGCTGCGCTCCTGTCTCCACCTGGAAGACGCCTTGGACACCCTAATTGACAGGATACCTCTGGCCTGGTGGAGAACTCTAAGGAAAGGCCCAACCCTCCTGTTATCAGATTGGGTGGCAGTGAGGGACCACCCGAATCAGGTGGGCAACATAGCACAATATGAAACCGACGGAGCGATCAGAGTTGTTCTCTACCAAATAGGCTGGAATAACATCCTCCAAAGAACTTCCCCGGAAGAAACAATCCTATGCCAGAGAGAAGACCTCTTCAGAATCACAGTTCTTCACGAAAAGCAACAAGAGATCGCCTACTGCCCCCAAACCCCGATCCACCTACTCGCTCTAGACCCCGTGGAATGGACGTGGACAACAACCGCAGGGAAGGGCCGGAAAACCACAACATCATTATACGGCCTCACAGTCAAATCGACTTATAGACTCCTTCGGCCAAAAACAAATCTTCGGGATCGGGTGGAGGCACGATGGATGAACCATCTAAACATTGATAAGAACCAGCTGAGGGGAAAAAAGTGGTTCAGACTGATCAAGGAAAAACCGGCAAAAATTGCTTCGCTGCAATGGCAGATCGACCACCGCTGTCTGCCAACGAACGATTGGCTCATCGACAGGACGAACCTGGAATAGCGAGGGCAATCCCTTCCCTGGTGTAGGCTTTGCACCGACGTGTTTCCCTCCAGGAAGATTCCGGAAACAATCGAACACATCTTTCTTCAATGCCCGGGCGCAGTATGGTTATGGAGATGGTGGGACATAATCTGGGACCAACAGGGGATCCAGATTCAGTGGCCTTGGGATTGGAAAGCCTTGCTATGCGAGGTCCTCACCACGAATCAGATGGACGATTTCACTAGTAATTTGTTCAAACTGGGCCGCAAGGCAGTGCTCTGGGCCCTCTGGCGAAGACCGTGCACTTATGAAATGGAAAGAGCCCGACTGGAAGGCCCGGAATTCACAGAAAGCATTCAGCAGCAGATCCAAACTGAAATAAGGGCACATTGGGAAAGGGTCAGGGAACGAATCCAGCATTTAACCTCACCAAAAGATATCCTTCATAAAATCAAGGAATTCAGCCTGAGCTGGCTTGGAGGGGAAAACGGGGGGAGGATAGGGGAAGTGGAGTGGAAAGGTAGACAAAGCGATCCAGGGGGGGGACAAGGGAGGGCTGACCTGGTGAGAGACTATCGGCTCCTGTTTCACGAGTGGTCCAAGATCGATTCGGCAATTCCCTTGCAACCCGCCCTTAAGTTCCCCGACCCCTTCCCCCCTCCCTCCAACTGTGTGGTAGGCCTAGACTGGTATGGGAGGGAGTGAGGAACCAGCTTTGTAGCAGCAGATCTCTGGCGCCCGCTTCAGGGTGAAGAGGTGTCCCCCTCCCCTCACAAACAGTAGACTTGGCTAATCCATTGAAGAATCAGTCCTTTTCGCATAGACAAGATTTTTTACCATCTATCTACTGTGTGGTAGGTGTGGAAGGGAGTGAGGAACCAGCTTTGCAGTAGCAGATATCTGGCGCCCGCTTCAGGGTGAAGAGGTGTCCTCCTCCCCTCAAAAACAGTAGGTTTTGCTAGCCCATTGAGGATCAGTGCTTCTCGCATTGGCAAGATGTCTTATCCCCTACATGCAGTACAAAATCCCCACAGGCCTGCCGAGTTAATCCTCTAGAACCCAGAGCAATCAATGCTGGCAGGCTCCACCTCCGGTCCTTCTCATTGATTCTGTGTAAGGGACGCTGGACCTGTTTTCCAGCAGGTGCTGCTCCCCACCAATAGATGGAGCCCCTCCTCGGGTGCTAGAGGTGTCTGCTCTTATCAACACCTCTAGCTCTGCAGGGGGCGTTTTCTCAAAAAAAAAAAAAAAAAAAAAAAAAAAGTGCGTGGTAAGTTTACAGCTACGGTGGTTCGAACCTCATGTGGTGACTTGTCAACGGGCTTGGCGAGGGGTGCCACACTGTTTTCAACTCCCTATAAGGATCGAAGATGGCCGCTCATACCTTTGGAGTTAGTGTTGCTTTGAGCCTTGAACTAGCAGTGGGAGGAAGTGAACTCTTCTTTCCCCAAAGGTGCAGGGGTAGGGTTTGAAGGGTGAGAGGTAAGGGGAAGGAAGGGGTTGAGGACGAAGGGAGAAGTTTTTTTTTCAGTTTTCATTCCGTACGGGATCTGCGTCGTCCTGTTAGTTGTCACAGTTGGGCCTTATTTTTTAGGTTGACTACGTGGCATGATTTCATTTCTTTAGTCGCTTGACGATCAACATGGATTTGATGCTTTCGTTGATTGCTCTTCGTGGATTTTTTTACCCTCGTGATATATTTTGATTTTGCTCAATGGGATATGATTAGGTTATCTTCAAAACTATTCTTCAAAACGTTTTCTCGAAATAATTTCCTATAAAAGCTTCTAATTAAAAAAAAACTTTTGATTCTATACAATCACAAGTCCGGTTTAGGACATCTCAGATGACAGGGAAATTCTTCAAATAATTTCCTATAAAAGCTTCTATAAAAGCTTTTGAGCAGTAATTTTCTGACTTACGGTCTGAACGATTTCCTGAACCCTGGTTCTGGAAATCAGAGTCAAAAGTTCGGGTGGACATCAGATTCTTTTTCTTATTTGTGTTCTCTATGGCCTGAACCCTGGTTCTGGAAGTCAGAGTCAAAAGTTCGGGCGGACATCAGATTCTTTTTCCTATCTGTGTTTCTTTTTCCTATCTGTGTTTCCTATGGATTTTCACCTTTGTATTTCAATGGACTTCTGATTAGGGATTTCAGTTTTTTGTCGAATAAATCAATTGAGAATTTCATAGTATTGGTCGAAAATCCTACTTAGGGCATCTGATGGTATTTTCCCATGGTAATTTGCATGTCGTCCCAAAAATTGGCTAAAATTCGCTTCAAATTTTCATAAATTCGTATGGGGCGGTTCTGTTGAGTTTTGGGGGATCTGTCCAAGATGGAGGGCAAGGGCACGGGATGACTCTTTGTGAGGACGGAGAGAGGGTTGCATCGCGGCTGTCTGAGGGGTACCGGCTAGGGGAACTTTCATCGGATGCGACTGGCGTCGGGCAGCTTCGGTTGTCGGATGGGTACCGGTTGATGAGGGTTTACTCTGGCGCAATTAGCCTCAGGCAGTGCTGGTTCACTCCCTCGATGACGGAGACTGGAATTTCCGAGGGGGCAGGAGATTGCTGGATGAGGATTGTGTCTGGCTCTTGCTGAGGACACGGTCTTTCAAACTCCTTACTAGGACGGAGTTGGGGAGGCGAAGGGGGGACAGGTGAGTGGAGGTTCTGTTGGGTTTTGGGGGATCTGTTCAAGGTGGAGGGCAAAGGGCACGAGATGACTCTTTGTGAGGACGGAGAGAGGGTTGAATCAGGTCGTTTGAGGGGTACCGGCTGGGGGATCTTTCATTAGATGCGATTGGCATCAGGCAACTTTAGTTGCTGGATGGGTACCGGTTGATGAGGGATCATCTTGGTGCAATTGGCCTCAGGCAGTGCTGGCTTACCCTCTCGATGACGGAAACTGGAATCTCCGAGGGGGCAGGAGATTGCAGGATGAGGATTGTGTCTAGCTCGTGCTAAGGATATGGTCCTTCGAACCCTTCACTAGGATGGAGTTGGGGAGGGTGAAGGGGGTTCGGATGGGGGTGGTTGAGAACGGATGCGATTGGCATTGAGCGGAGTCTCGATGGGTACCGGCCGTGGTCAGCTGACCGCATTAGAACATACCCGGGACCTCCCTTTCGATGACGAAACTCGGGACCTCCCTTTCGATGACGAAGACAGAACTGTTGCACTCGCTGGTCTCCCGGGACCTCCCTTTCGATGACGAAGACAGAACTGTTGCGATCGCAGTTTTGGAAAAAAGATGGTGGGGTATCACGCGTCCTACTAGTGAGTGGGCTAGCTGGTAGGATGGGAATAGAGCACAGCAGCAGCAGAGATGGTAGCTCTGCTGCAGTAAGTCTTGCTGGAGTGGGGAGCAGGGGATTGTTTGGGGGGTCTGACCTTTTTTCTGAAAAAAGAAAGCTCTAAGGAACCTCAAATAGCGAATAAGGTGAGTAGGAGCAGAGGGTGGGTTATCACGCGTCCTGCCAGTGAGGGGGCTAGCTGGTAGGATGGGAGTATGGTACAGCAGCAGCAGAGATGGTGGCTCTGCTGCAGTCAGTCTTGCCGGAGTGAGGTAAAGTGGTGTGATGGGGGGTTCTCCTGAGTCTTTCCTGAAATTTGTTCTAAATCATGAAGATTGTTGTAAGCCGGGTAATGGCCCCGGTATCTTAATTTTCAAATACTTCTTATGCCAACTGTATTTTTGTAGTAGGTTTTTAGTGATGAATTCTTTAAAGGCATTCGTTATAGGACGCTGGGCCTGGTTCCCAGTTCGTGCCAATTTGTGAGATAATGTTTGTATCTATGGGACGCTGGACCCGGTTTCCAGCAGGTGTTGCTCCCCACCAAAAGATGGAGCTGTTTTTCAAAAAAAGATTCGGCTTACAGCGTGCAATACGCCCTGCCTTGCTGGCAGGGCACAACAAGACGGCCTGCCATCCTCAGTTCCGGTTTGGCGGCCGGACGAAACGCAGCGTAGGGTCGCTGCGCCATGATTTTATGTTTATCTTTCATGTACTTGGCGGCTTTTTTTAATACCATTCGGCCGCTTCGGTCGCGTTTCGGGAACTTGGGACTATGTTTCCTCTCTCTCTCTCTCTCTCTCTCTCTCTCTCTCTCTCTCTCTCTCTCTCTCTCTCTCTCTCTCTCTCTCTCTCTCTTTGTGGGGTTTGCTCGATCGACGACATGATTGGTGTTGTGTTGGTGGACTGAAGTCGTACCCTGCCATCCTCAGTTCGTTTTTTTTGCGAATTACCTTTTTTTTTCTTTTTTTTTTTCCTATTTGTTTTCTCGTCTCTGGTCATCCCTTCTCGTCTCAAAACGGACGACTCCCTTGCCTGTGCCGAGGCTCTACCCAGCCTCTGCCGACCCTGCCGAGCTGTTCCATGAATTCATGAAGGCACTTTTTTTGCCTGGGCGGGGTACCGGCAGTAGTGCGATGGCCTTGAGGTGTAACCGCCAGTACCTTTCAGCTGTCCTTGCCGAACCAGTCCGTGGCCAGTGCCCTACGCTGTGGAAGGGCGGGCCGAAAAAAGAGCTGTGGTTGTTTTGAGGGAGGGGGGCGGGAAAGAAAACGAGATTGGGGGTGGCCTTGGTCGCGCGGTTAGGAGCCTGGAAAAGAGAAGACTCGGAAGATCACTCCAGCAGTCAGAGAAAGGGGGAAAAAACAAGGAAAAAGGACGGGGTGAGGGCCTCACTCTTGCACTCACCAATTGCGCAACCCGCACTCACCAATTGCGCAAAATCAGAATGAATCTTCTGCTGGAACATGGAGAGATGCACGGCCATAATTCTTCTCTTTTTTGCATTTGGTGACCAGTCAGAGCAGTGGATTCGTTAGTCACAGCAGTCCAAAAGACTGCACCCCGGGCAATAGGAGGATGGACAGTCATTAGGGTTTAAGGGTTTATCTTAACTAATACTGCTACAATCGCGTCCATTCATATAAACAACCACAATGTTCAGCGACGCTGGACCCGCTTTCCAGCAGGTGCTGCTCCCCACCAATAGATGGAGGCTCATGGAGCCCCCCCGATAGTGCTAGTGGTGCCTGCTCGTACCAGCAGCAAAAAATTTTGAATTACCATCCATGAATTTTTCTATGAGATTCTCATATCAGGAAAAACAACAACAAATTTAGATCATGCCACAGAAATTACTGGAGATCCCGTCGCTCCGTGAAGTCACCTTGGAGAAGCAGAAGTCTCGAATCGTACAAACCATCACGTAGTGCCAATAGATGGAGATTGTGGGAAAAAAAAAAAAAAAAAAAAAAAAAAGCATCCCTAGCACCTGTTCAGGTTGTTTTATTAAAAAAAAAAAGAAAAAAAAAAGAGCAATGGATTTGTCCGCACAGCGTCATTGGAGGAAAGCTTGTCAGTCCACGCAATGTCTGTCAACTGTGATAGTTGTCACGGCCCTGAGATATCATCAAATTTGGAAAAGTGTATCTGGGCTTGTCACTATCCAGATATGTACAGTGCAGTTCTCTTTTCCTTTTTTTTGTTGCCCCAAACGAATCACAACTTCTTTTCCTTGTGCCAGAAATGTCACGTTTATGAAAGAGTTTCGGGAGCAAGAATGCATGCTAGTTATATCAGACCAGGTGGAGTTGCACAAGATTTACCCTTGGGTTTAAGCGAAGATCTTTTTCTATCTTCACAGCAATTTGCTTCCCGTACCGCCCTGAGATATCATCAAATTTGGAAAAGTGTATCTGGACTTGTCATTGTCCAGATACGTGCAGTACAGTTCTCTTTTTCTTTTTCTCTTCTCTCAATTTCACCTCACACTACCTACCTACCACTACTACTAATTGTAGGTATACGGAGCAGTCAGAACCTTTCTACGCACCAGAAACCTTCCCTTCTTTTCTTGTCTTTTTTTTTGGGAAGATTTTTGATATTCCCCTCAAAGTTCCATTTATTGTGCAGCGTGCCCCTCTAACAGCCGACTTACCCTGCAGCGCCCCTCTGACAGAGATTGAAATTTCTGAAGAAACTCTGGTGTCGTTTTGGGCCTGAAATATGTTCAATATACCCCTACCAGTACCGGTAGCTCCTCTCCCAGAGCCGGGGGAAAGATCTCGTGTGCCACCGACGGCCACAGGGGCATGCTGGAAAGTTGCTACCCTCACAGAGAGGGGCCTGCAGGAAAGTTCAGAGGCCCCAGGGGCACAGCAGCGTAAGTCGGCCGTGTAAGAGGGGCACGGTTCAAATTAATTGAACTTTCAGGGCATATCGAAAATTTCCCCTTTTTTTTCGTGGTTTTGCAGATAACACAATATTGTACTGCCTATTGGAGTTTATCAGACATACAGGCAGAGAGGCTCTTTAAGGCCCTCCTCAGAAGTGAGATCAAAGACTATTCGCGACGGAAGGCAAGTAAAGGACAATCGGAGGCAGGCAGAGAGTGGTTCAGGAGAACCAGGGCCCGAAGTGCCCATATGGCGAGCATCTCGAGAGAATGGAAGATGCAAGTCGCAGATTGGCTAGAAGGGTAGGACTAGTGGGGATAGAGCTTTTGTCTGGTTTGTGTGGTTTTCTTTTCGGGCCGTGTGGATTCGTTTGGTTGAACCAGGTTATCTCAGTTCTGGTTTCGTCCGCAGGAGGACAACTGGGGAGGTGGGTGGTGAGTGCCACGATTACGGGGAACTTTGGTTCCAACTTTTTTTTGTTCAACTTGAAGGGGGTAGGGTTGGGATTCCGGAACCCCAATCCGCAACCCCCACTCCCAACCCTCTCTCCCCTCGGCGGTTGCTGGCCGCGGTGACCGTGGCCATGGGGGATTCATAAACCTCGAGTGTTTCTGATTCAGTAATAAACTTTTCTTTGTCAAAAAAAAAAAAAGTATTGCCTACCCCGTGGTTTTCGAGCTCGAGGCTGTGCCGAGCTGCAAAACGCCCTTCCGGCATGCTCGGAGGGCGGTTTTTCTACCCGGGAAAGGTACAGGTGAACACAATCTGATGTGCTTGGAAGAAAACGAAGTCCAAGAAACGCTGACGGTATACTCTTTTTCCTCAGTTTGCTGGATGTATTTGGCCGCAATCACAGCCTGACCTCGATGGATCTGATAGGACTCAAAGCCGGAGTTGAGTTGAAAAGTTTCCCCCGCCAACATTCCCATGCATGTAGCAAAAGTGAGCGACGAACACCACAACAGGTGGCCGTCATTTAAAACAGGCAACATTGTGGGTGACTTTTGTCTTTTGTATGCATGAAAATAGCGGTTCGGTATCTTTTTTTTTTTTTTTTTGGAAAAAAAACTCCTGGGGCGGTATCACCTAGGCTGATAAGAGCAGACCCCTGTGATAAGAGCAGACCCCAAAGAGTGTTTTTTTTTTTTTTTTTTTTTTTTTTTTTTAAGCCTTTTTGACAGCCCTCTATCCCAGCGGTGGTACGAGAACCGCCAGGATTCAGGGTTTGTCTGTAGGGCTGCTCCATCTATTGGTGGGGAGCAGCACCTGCTGGAAACCGGGTCCAGCGTCCTATTGATACATCTTGTGGCTCAGCAGTTGTTGGTCATTGTTTCCTCGGGCTGTGGTTGTTTATCTTGCTGGTCGGGGACTCCATTGTCCGATGCAGCTACTGGTAACACCCCTCCCATCTTGGAGCACCCCTTATCTTCCAACCCAGCCCTGTCCGGCAGCCCCCCTTTTGATTGTTTCCTTGTCTGTCTTTTTAACCCCTTCCAACCCTCTACCCAATCCTTTCCCCTGCATCACATGCTTAACATATTGTCTATCCTTGGAGACTAAAAGATCAGAAGATCTGCAAGGACTGCCAGGCAATGAGTAGCGATGCAATTCAATGTAGTGCGATATAACTCGAATCGTTGAGAGAGGATTATGTCCATTTATCTAACTTTTTAAACTTTTTAAACCCTATACCCTCTCCACTCTCGTGGTACGAGAACCACCAGGATTTAGGGTTTGTCTGTCGGGCTGCCCCATCTATTGGCGGGGAGCGGTGTCGAGCGCATCGGCTCCTGCCTTTTTGCAAAGTGCGGGAGCCCTCCCAGCCATGTCACGCACGAGTAAAACAAAACAGAAATCAGAGACAACTTGAAAATGACGCAAAGTATTCTGCGAACCTCCGAGACAGACACGGTTGCGTCGCTCCTTCGCGGCTCTAGCCAGGTGCGCCAGCTATATATCCCGCGGTCCCCTACGACAGGATAGGTTCCTATGGGGGCATGAGCTTTCCTTCCCTAAGGGGCTGTCACCACCCTTAGGGGTGTACCCCTACCGAGCTACTGACCCACATGCGAAAACTTTTAGATGCGATTGTAGAGGTGGGCCAACCGAGGGCGTTTTCTCGTTCGTTGTAGTATAGATACGCTTGGTTAACGTCGAGCGGATCCGAACGTCATTCGTTCCTAGGGCGCTGATCTCCTAAGTACGAAGCAGACGCCGATCGACTAGGACTGTCTCAACCAAGCGTGAAACCCACAATACCCTAGTCCCTTTAATATACCAGTCAAAAGAAAGTTATGGCAACCACGCATAATTACCTCGAAAAGAGTTGACTGTAGTCGACAAGACATATACCCAATCTGTAATGATGGAAAATAAAATCCGAATCATCATTAGATACATCCAAAACACAAGATCAAAATAAAATCTGACCACCCCGGGTCAAACTCCGTAAAAGAATCATACAATCACCAACAAGGAGTTGGCTTCCGACAATAACATAGACGCAGACGACAACGTAATCGGACTGCCTCGGTTATGACTTGATAAGACGTGTCGCCAAAGTCGTTCATTCCATCCTACCACTGACTTCAAATTATGCACACACACACCCATCTCCGCACATTCTCAATCTTTTTAGATAACAGGCTCCTTTGCAGATGACTCTTCATCATGAGCATTGCTTGAAGTGTTGCATGCCTTCCCTTCTAGGAAGTGGTCTGGGGCACTCCTCCTCCTCGTCCGAGCACAAGACTCGGATCTCCGAAGTCAGACCGTCTCCACTGGGTCGATAATAGACTCGACTTTTAAATCAACGAACCCCCGTCCCAGATGCTTCCTGAAAGTGAAAATTTTTTTACCGCAAGTAGGTTTTAGTTGTTCTCATTTCCTCTAACTTCGGGATAACTTTTGACGAAAATAAAATCGAATGAAATAGGGAATGAGAATCATTTGGACAGGTATAGGTAGATAAGGTCGTTCGGGATATAATAGGTAGATCTCAGGAAAAAGCTAAATCAATTTCACCTTATCTGCTTTACTTCAATTGGTTTTCTTTTACGACACACAATGACATTTTTTTTTTCAAAACTACAAGTCCCTTTGGCAAACAAACCTGTACAACACGCAAAGAAAACAAATTCAAAAGAAAATAGTACAATCCCGTACACGAGTCAGACCTTTCCATTCACATGCATGACTCGCACAACTTTCCTCTACCTTTTCTTTTGAACATCCAAAACAAATAGGGTCAAGCTAAGTGTGGGTTCACACAGACGTGAAGGGAAGTCTGAGTCAATCAACTGTCTGACCTTAAGTGAAGTTTAATTCGACTCACTCAAGAAAGTCTAAGTAATATTTTCAATTAAAAGAAAATGATCGCCACAAAATACGAAAATATAAGGCTCACATGAAATACACGGCTCACAACTCCACAGGTTGTGGCCTTTCTCCTGAGCCACTGTCCGCGTCTTCCACCAAGTGTCTGAATAAGTAGAGGCTAGACCACAAAAAAAACTGAAGCAAGATAACCCTTCAGGAGGGTGTTCTCACAATCGAGTTTCCACGTGGTCCCAATGTTCTAGAGAATCCCAATGCAGTCCCAATGACAGTTCCAACGACACCATGTCCCCAAGGATCTGTCCCAACAGAACGAATTCACACATTCTGATTTTTCTTTCTTCTTTGTCTAGACTCTAAAAGTCTGGTTACTCGCGTGAAACATAAATCTTGGGTTTATGAAAACACGCGAAGCGATCAGTTCGAAAAACAAGTGATGGAGTGTTTTTTTCTAGTGCCTTTCTTTTGATCACTTGGGATACACTCATTTCTCTCATTGAACATACATAATTTTGATTCATAGATTGCAATTGATTAGCATTCAAACTATTTTTCATTCCATCACACAGTTTTGATGTTCCAGACACACTTGAACACAAATTCTTCGCTGCAATCGTTTTGCGTGGGAGCCTCTATGGAAAAGTGTGATACGACCTGTGAAATTTCGTCCAGCAGACGCCCTTTTGAAACTAAAAGTTCCAACTCGCAAGCTACACCGCCTCTCACCACGTCCCCTCTCAATAACCACACCAACACGTTCGTCTCGATCCCAAATCAGTCCCACCTGGTCCCAAAATGGGCCTAAGTGGTGATTGTCCCACGTTACCGCCAAAGCACCGTATGGTCCCAAACTCAAAATCGGCTTGCTTAGCATGCCGCAAAAGAAATAAAGGTGGCCCTGGTTGAAAACTGCATGTGTCGCGCGCCCAATGATCATCGTTGCGTGCATTCACTCTACACTTTCTTCATGTCGTCGGCCCACGCACCACTACCACACAGACCCAATCATGCACCTGTACCCATACAGGGTCATACTACCTTCGGATCATGAGAGAAAAATCCATCATCACCACACACATCAAAAATTAAATCCGGAATTGTCGCTCGCCGCGTCGTCGAAACCAGTATCACGCCGTCGTACCAGAAAATTAACAGCAGTTCCCCATCGAAGTGTTGGTGCCGTGCCAAAAATTTGGCAGCGTAACCACACAAAAGAAATTGTCGTGTCGTGTCGCCGAACGGACAGCACCTCCCCTTAGGGAGACCTTGATAGCGTCACACCGCCAGACTGAGTCCGACAGCACCTTCCCAAACGCACGTTAAAAAAAAAATCAGCGCGCGCGGCAAATCCGACAGCACCTTGCCTTCAAATTCGGAAGGTCTTGATGTCGCGGTAGCAGTCCAGCAGCACAACCCCACTCAAACGGGTGCCGGTTCTCGCACCATCCGGACCTGACGTAGCCTTACCGCCACCGCACCAGCACAACGGTGGGGAAGAGAGCCTCCCGCCCTTAGCCATGGCTGCCCTCCCTGCACTCCTCTAAACCTCCTACAGACCTCCAACATTCCCCTCTCCCACAGCACCGCCCCACATCAGGAACTAGCCATCATTCACTCAAGTGACTTGCCCAACAGCATTGCCACAAGTGTAAGGCTGCTGGTTGGAGAGCTGGCTTTTATAGCTAGTCGAAGGCATGTGGGCATCTGCTTTGCCCACAACCAGACAAAATTCGTCAGCGCTCCTGACCCTCCATCTAAATCAGCAGCCAGGAGCCCGATGCCTTGGTTTACCCCTAGGGTAACCAACTTCAACAACCCCCAGAAGTACCTGCCCGTTTTCCCAGGCCAGGTGCTCCTGGAAATGGTTGTACTCAACCACTTATTGTTGCCTGCTCAAAACGAACAGGCGCAGTCCTATCAGCCACAAAACTTTCTGGGGATGCACCTGTCCTGCGGCCGCGGCCACGTACGTCGCCGTTACTTTTTTCCTTCCTTTCTTCTTCTTTTTCTCCCCTCTTCTTCTTCTTTCTACTCCTTGCATCTACTCTGCCCCCGCGACCACGTATGTGGCCGTTACTTACCTTTTCGTTTCTCTGAAAGGGGCAGCTCATTTTTTAAAACGACTTGCCGCCCTTTTCACTAAGTCATTTCACAGAGTCGAGCTATAGTCAAGCTCAAAGGGGTGTTCCCCCCGCCTGCCCGCTCCTGTATCTGGGCTAAAAAGGCACCTGATACAAGCGCGCAGTTCATGACCTCCTTCTCTCTCTCTCTCTCTCTCTCTCTCTCTCTCTCTCTCTCTCTCTCTCTCTCTCTCTCTCT
>BFEA01000408.1:1189520-1199745 GCA_003427395.1 Chara braunii
ATGTCTATGAAAGTTGGTGCCCTAGACTTCATACACTCCTATACACTACGAATATGTGCAGCCGCACATGATCGTACAAAAGGTGGAAATGCGCTCCGACATCGTTTTCAAAAAACTAAAATCCGGCACATGACGGAAAAAAACGATATGAGCACTCGTACGACCGCAGGATCTACTATATTGCTATCTCCGTCTACATGTGCTAAGCTACAAATTTCTCTATACCAAAATGTCACGAAGTGCTACAGCGGCGCAAGTGAACAAGGTCGTTGCTCAGACCGTTGGCTCAGCGGAGTACACTCTTTGTAATGTTGAAGTTGGTTGTTAACTGCATTTTTCTAAAGTTGCGGTTGACCCCCGTTGTTTCTTCGCTCTCTATGAGGACTGTTGAGATAGAAGCAGTGATGGCAGTTCTCCGAGCAACGAATTCGAACATTGCATCCCGTGCGTGATTACAATATTGTTTAACGTGTTGCTTGTACGCTCGCACCGTCGAGTCTCCTGCATCACTCCGCGGGATCTTTTGTCTCCATGTCTTCGTTGCACATATTGTAAGCCCTTCGTGGTATTGTACAGAAACACATGCAATGGTGGCGCTGCATTTCTCTGTCACCGGGGCAGCCACAAGGCCGTAACCGTAGAAGACCTCCTTGTATTTTGCGTTCCCGTCTTTCTTGTAATTATTATTATTCTAACGGTCCCACACCCCCACGAGGTTGTAAATCTTTCTTCTCGCGCTTAGAGGATACAAGTGCAGTGATGATTCGTAATATGCAAAATCCCACGTGACAAGTCTGACGGCGTTACGCTGTCTCCTCAGCCGGTCTGATATCATTTCCCCCCATTTGATTTGCGTTCCCCACCAATCTTGTCTTAACTGCCTCTGCATCCATTCCAGGTCCATACTGCATGGAACAAAAAAAACAAAGACATCACAAACACAGACGAAGTACGGAACTGTGACCGTGAGTTCACGAGTCACTCACTTTTTTATTCGTCTGATCTCCCCCGCCTTAAACTCTTTCACTCACTCTCCTAAGCATAGGAAACATCGACCAGGGCTTCGCGAAAGACTGAAACGTAAGTCCCTTTGTTCTTCCGTACCCACTCATAATCTTTCTTTTTCCTCTCTTTCCCCTTCTTCTTCTTCTTCTTCCCCTTCTTCTTCTACCTTTTCTTTTTACTCCTCTTCGTTGGGTGCTCGGTCCACCCCCTTCGTTTTTTCCTCTTCTTTGGGTTCTTGTAGTTCCAGTCTTATCTCTCTACTTCAGGAAGCTGTTGACGCCAATGAACACTCGATCTCTATTACGTGTATCCGGGGAAGCAGTTTTTCAGAAAAATGGAAATCCATCCGCCATCTATTCAGATCCTTCATCATCTCTATCGTTTCTATCACTACGGGCTACCTTCGTTTCTGTCGGAGTGGTTTGTTGTTGGTTCCACCATTTCTTTTCACTATGTATCTCGATTCTGTTCTCGCTCTACTGCTTTGCGCACATCCCTGACCAAACTTTTGGCAATCCCTTCCTCTCGCAGGGATCTCCATCGGTGGGATATGGTTGAGTTCCTGTCTTACTATAATGCTATTCGTTCCTTTTCCAACAAGCGTTCTCGCACCTCTCTAAGACTTATCATTGCTCATGCTTTCCGAAGGAAGTATAATCTTAGCCTCTCCTCTAGGATCGTATTCCGTGTTTCTTTTGATGAACTCTTGTGTAAATCCCGCACTAGGGATCTGTGTAAAAGCATTATTCTCCAACTTTCACTTCCTCAGCCGTATCTTTTGCAGCTCAGTAGAAGGTTCCGCTTGGTGTGGACTCGTAATCGTACAGTGGCAGGCTATTTGCATAATTATCGGACCTTCGCGCAATGCTCTGAATTTCCCTGTGATTGTGAGGATGCTGATTCGGCATTTCCTAGGATTGGTGAACATGTTAGTTTTCGGGCCAGTAAGGTTGATTTTTGTCCTCGCTCGATCGTCAATTCCAATAACATTATTTCGCCTTCTTTCAAACGTAATCTTCGTGGTCTGAAGAAACAATTGTTGGATCCTTTAGCAGGGTTTTCCAATAATGACGTCCATATTTCGTCGGATGAGGTATTAAGTTGTTTTTCTGATAGCAATTCTACTATTCAGGCGGTTAGTCATTCCGAGATTGTACAAATACGTGAGCGTTTTAATGGTTTAATTTCTTGTACTATTGATCATAATTCCGGTGATACGTTTTTTTGCTGTCCGAAGGTTTACGAGATCGGTGTGCGGAAGCTGTTGAAAGATAATCCTGGACTACGGAGTAGTTCATATTTTGAAGAGGAGGTCTTGACTTCTTGCAAGGCGAAGTATAAACAGCTTAAGTTGACCACGTTGGCACCCTGGGCGAACGGCAAGCTGGGGAGAGCTTACGTGATACCCAAACATAAGGACGTGGAGAAATGGCGTCCTATTTGTCCCTCGTGTACCGAACCCTCCAGACAAGCTTCCAAAATCGTTTCTGCTTGTGTGAACGAAATGCTTAAGAGATTGTCGAGTTGCTCGCATTTTAATCTTCGTAGTACGGATTCTTTGGTTTCTTTCCTTTCTGAGGTTAATAAATCAGTAACGGACATGGATGGGCTCGTGTTCAGCTGTTTCGATGTAAAAGAGATGTTTTGTCAATTACCTCACCCCGCTATCATCGCTGCTATGGAATGGGCGATCGGTATTTTCGAAGAGAAATGATTTTTAAAATTTTTAGTTCAGATGAAAAGTAAGACAGTTCGTCTCTGTAAGGTGGCTGCTTACGATATTGGTTGGAGGTCGGTGAAGTTTTCGACACTGATTCGATTTATCCAGTACGATCTGGCCAATACGTTTACCGTTTCTATGGGAACAGATTTTCAGAAGGTATGCGGCATTCCTATGGGAAAATCATCCAGTCTAGCACTGGCTTGCTTGTTGTGTGCACATAATGAGTACAATTTCTTGAAAACATTGGGAAGAGATGCTAGATTAGTCCGGGGATGTCGATTGATTGATGACGTGTGTATTTTCGTAAGACACCGTCTGGGCAACAAAGCTTCAACTAGTAGGGCTAGGCGGATTGTAGACATGTTTAAAGAAGGCTGCTATGATAGTCACTTGACACTTGAAAGACTAATGAGGGACAGGATTGGAATTATCTTGGCTGCCGTTTGATGATGGGACAGCAGCCTGTGAGAATTTTCTGCCAGAATAAGCTTAAGAATCAGGACTCGATGTTAGACGGTAAGGGTATCATTTTTCAGAATCTTTAAGATTTTGGGTCCTACTATGGCAAAAGGCAGAAGTTAGCTGTAATCTCTTCCTTTCTTCATCGTCCGAAAGCGTTGGGACTCTGCCTGTTGGAGAAGCCCCCTTCCTTTTGGCACTCAAATTGGAACTTTTGCATAGGCAGTTTCCGGATGAGTATTTTGATCAGACCCTCCGACTTTTCAATTTGAAGATCGGTAGGGCCTGGGACTGTTGGGTCCAGTGTTTTACCGGTTGGTTCATTTAGGCCATAGGTCGAGTCCTCTTATTTGTCTTTTTCTATTGACTGAGCTTTTTTGATGGTGTTGCTGTTTTCATAGGCAGTATTAATAGTGTAGCTGTTTTTTTTTTTCCAAGTCGTGCGCTCGTACCCCTGACAATGCCTGGCGTGGCGAACCGGTCGAAACATGTGTCGGGATGTATCGCCTGGTACTTCACTCTATGGTGGTCTATACCGCCATCTTCGTTACTTTGGCTGAGGCTTCATGATTATCTTAACGAGCCGCTTGCGCTCGGGGTATTGGCTATTTGTCTCGGTTGTCTGGTGTACTTCTTTCCTTCCCTTCTCTATTTTCGTCCTGTACCGTGTATCGCATGGTCAGTCCGTCGTGGGATCATCTTAATCCTCAACGTTGAAGGACCGGTCGCCCGCTTTTCTTTTTTTTTTTTTTTTTTTTTTTTTGAACAACTTTTTTTTTATATATATAAAAGGCCGGGAACCGGGCCCAGCAACCCTTACAAAATTAGGTGGGGCCCTCAGCGGGCAAGGCATCACCGCCCAAGCACATCAAAGGCACCACTAGATTTGACCCCACACTGCCCACAGCCAACTCCACAGCCCCTACCGCATCATCGAAAAATATCAGCTAAATCTAAGTTCATCATAAAGAAACTCTAATCACAACAAGGCACCACTAGATTTCACCCCACACTGCCCACAGCCAACTCCACAGCCCCTACCACGAAAAATATCAGCTAAATCTAAGTTCATCATCAAGAAACTCTAATCACAATTGTCTTGACAACGCTAATTTACTGACCAAAATTTCACCAACCACCGAAGAAAACGAATCAAAACCAGAGAAAGGGGACCAGCAATCAGCGCTGCTTGATCATGTCTACTATTCATCCGGATGTACTACTAACCCCTGCCATTCTGCCCAGCCACCCGCGCGGCAGGGGTCTGTGCCCACCGGCCTCAAACTGTTGCCTCCTGCTGAAACAAAAAGGTTTGGTAGCTCGGAAAAAAAAAAGGCTCATGGTTGTGCCCGCCGGCCTCAAACTCGGTTTTCAAACACCTTGTTTCCATCTTCTGCGTTCCGTCAAATCAAGGCCCCATGGCATTGATCTTCAAGGACAGTGAAGGACACAGATCCTTCCCTGTAACCGCTTCCACAGAGGATCCGACGGAACAGTCAGTGGCAAAACAGTTGGTCCGAAACAAGTTCTGGAGTCGGCTGATCCCTGGACTAAAACTCACGCGACACATAGTTTTGAACGCTCCAGGGCGTAAGTTAGCTCTCTTTTATGCTTTCATGGATGCACGCCCCCTGAGCAAAGATCAACTCAAGGAACTGGACATCTCCTACATCCCCCTCTCTCAATTGGCCGATCACGAGAACGCAAGCCTAACAGATATCCATATGGTGGACGGGGTGAACGCAGTCACCCTGGCACGCTGTCTGAGGCAATCCTCGAACAAAAATATCCTGATTTCTCCACAATTGAATGCCACACTCAGACGGAACTGGTCCTCGCCAAAGCCTGGGGCTGCTGGCAAAGAGGCCAGACGAAGAAAACCAGATGACCATAAAGGGGCACATTACCGGATCCAACCTGAAACCGGTCGGGTAGGGGCTAATGCGAAATAAACAGTTGTTCGCCACATGGAATATTCACAGTCTTCGCGACACCAATAACAGGAACAAAAGATCTCGATTAAAAACATGGATGTTCGAGAATGATGTCAGGGTTCTCCTCCTTCAAGAAACAAAGCTAAATGAGGAAAAGCTGAGCGAGATGAGAAAGTGGTGGCCTGGCTTCCAACTGTGGTCCCCAGCGCAGGGAACCAGAGGAGGAACGACCATCCTTTTTCGTCAGGATATTCTAATAGAAATTATTGACTCAGCCTTTGACGTCTGGGGCCGCTGCTGCTGGGTTAAGGCCGAGATTGACTCGGAGCCATGGACGATGATGTCGTTGTACCTACCGGTCTGCTACAGCGAGCGATTGAGCTTTATTGCAGAACTCCCTGAGATCCTGCCGGACTCCCACAATCTGGTCCTGGGGGCAGACTGGAATACCATCCTGAACCCCGGCCTAGACTCGCCCGTAGTCAGGCCGCTGAGACGGGATTCTTGCCTCCTACACGAAATGATTGAAACCAATGATCTAGTTGATGCTTTCAAAACTCTGAACCCAGACACAGCTGGCTACACCTGGTTCGGCCCAACGCAGGGGACAACATCTGCCCGACGCTTGGACTTTGCGCTGCTACGGGGTATTCCGTGGGATAACTGTCTGGGTGCCAAAGTCGGTATCTCACCTCTGTCGGATCATTCCTCGATTATTTTTGAAACTCACCTGGGGGGTAACCCGGACAGAGGCCCCGGTCTATTCAGATTGAATGTCACTCACCTGGAGGATCCGTCACTTCTAGAATGGTTGAACAGGATCGTAAAAAACAGGGAAAAATTAACGAATCTTTGTGAGACCCCCCAACTGTGGTACGACGGGGTAATGGAAGCCCTGCAAGAAGCCTGCAGCACATACTCGAGAATTAAAAACGGAAAACTGAACAGGCAAATCAAACAGTGGCAATTTGATGTGACAAGAGCAGAAAGTTGTCTGGGCCAACACCCGGTCTCAGACCAGTATTGGCTGCAGAAACGGAGGAAGGCCCTCCAGAATTTGGAGGCACAGGAAATCAAAGTTGAGGAACAACGCAAAGAATGGTTGCGGATCAAAGGCATGACTCATTATGACAGAATGACTAAGGAATCATTCCGAGCGCTGCTAAAATCAGTGGCCAGACCGCTTATGAAAGAACTAGAACACCCGTTCTCTTTGACAGCTCCCATCGCAGAAACATCAATCCAAATGTGTAAGTATGCTAAAGACTATTTCAGCGATATACTCACTACTCGTCGCCCTTATGACACCCCGTTCACAGGCCTCAGGGACCAATCGAATTTCTGAGAATTCTCCGACGGACACCTCCCATTGCACGCGGCCCTGGACCTGGATAGGCTCCATACTGTTGAGGAACTCAAAGGGGCGGCACATGCGATGGCCAAGGGCAAAGCCCCAGGCCCGGATGGGCTGCCAATTGAGTGCATTATAGCCCTTTGGAGCTTTTTCGGTCCGTTACTTACCGGTATCTTCAACAAGGTTCTCGATGGTCACCCTCTCCCCAACTCTATGGTAGCCAGAGTTATCTCTCTGCTTTACAAGAAAGGCAGCAAAAAAGACATTCGCAACTGGCAGCCAATCTCCCTGCTGAACGCTGCCTACAAGCTTTTACCAAAGGCTATTGCCCTCAGATTGGCTAACTACCTTCCTCTCCTAACAGGCCAGGAACAGGGAGCGTTTGTGAAAGGTCGGTCGATCCATGACAACATCGTCACTACTGCGCAGGCTATCGAAATCATAGTTAAAGAGAGGAGAGACATTGTTGTTATTCTCCTTGACATGGAGAAAGCCTACGACAAGGTAGGTTGGACTTTCGTCCAAACTACCCTGAGACATATGCGTTTTGGCCCGAATATCTGCTCATGGGTGCATGCAATGTACTCTAAAGCGACCACGGCAGTTATGATAAACGGTCAAAAATCCGACTCCTTCCGCCTCACCCGATCGCTACACCAGGGTTGCCCATTGACGCCCTTGCTATTTGTAGTTCACCTCGAAGTTATGCTGGATAACTTCAGATTCAACCCTCAGATCTCAGGTCTCAGGATCAGCAGGGGACTCAAGTGGAAAATTAGAGCTATTGCTGACGACCTTACAGTGTGTGCAGAAAATGACCCGAGGGTGTTGGCCGAAGTGCAGAACGTCCTAGCGACATACTGCGAACTTTCGGAGGGATCGGTCAATTGGTCCCAAAACCTCATACCTATTGCCCCCCCCGTATGAGCTGTGCGTAGATTGGGGCATGAAAGCAATTCCAGGTGACTCATCCGAATGTTTCCTAGGAGTCCAAGTAGCTGCTACAGATTGCTCAGACTTTCAGGATCAACTACTAGAAGAAAAAGTAACATCGCGTCTAACCAAGTGGAACCGTCCGTATCTTTCATCTTTGTTTGGTAGATCCCTCCTTATAACGACAGCTGCATTTTCAACTCTCTGGTTCGTCTTAGCCATCCATCTGCTGGGAGACAAAGCCTACAGGTCCATCAAAGCCAAGGCAAGGAAACTAGTGTGGAAGCCGACAGCACATGAGGACCAAGGCTATCTAGCCAAAGTAGCCTGGGAAGCACTGTCCTTCCCCAGAGATGAAGGCAGTCTAGGCATATTTGACCCGAGACGGCAGAACTTGGCCTTACTGGCCAGATGGCCAATTCGAGCCCTCTCGGAAACATCAGACAAATTGTGGATTGCAATGGGGGAATATATATTGGGAAAAGAATGGAACCTGAGTAATCACGCGGATGTATGGCGGTGCCTCATGCTGGATTCCTTTGCCAACCGGCGCCCAAAATCTAGATTCTGGAATGCTGTCCTGTTCGCATGGAAAAAGCTTAAACCAACGGACCACACGGAACCGGCTTCTAGGATAGAGGTATTGGAAGAAATGCTTTTTGAGAATAAGTTCATATTGGATGAGAAGGGGGAACCTTTCTCGGCAAACCCGGTTTATTTGCACGAAGATGGATCGAAAGAGGCATTCTCCGCATTAGAGATATTAGACGCACGGACAACTCAGACTGGTTGACAGAACAAGATCTGAGAAACCGCTTCCCGTATCTGAGGGATGCAGGAGTGAAACTGCGCAGACTGCTATCCCTTCTCATTGGATAGATCTACTCAATTCGGATCAACAAATGGAATACGACAGATGGTACCGTCCTCTTGGGGACAACCCAGAGCAGAAGTACTACAGGCTAATCGAAGGGGTTGCCCAGAACAGTCCACTTCTTCAGACTTGGTCGGCAGTTCGTAGTGCAACTGATGATGATTTTCTCCTCCGTTTCGACTCAGAGAGTTCTTCCGCCCAGGAATTGTTATTGGAGGAATGTAAAGTAGATCTAAATCCGGCTCAACATGGAATAGCCCATCCTCTGGTTAAATTCAGAGGCTCCCTCCTGGTTGAACTCAAATTAGATCCCACGAGGTGGCACTGGCTAATTCCGACTCGCTGTGGACAGTCTGCGATCCCAATGCATCGGTACACATCCAAAATAGGCACTGGTATCCTCAGGGAACACTCAGCGAATAGCCCTTTTGAATTGTTGAGCAAACGCGGGCAAGAACAGTCACTCATCGCTTATGATAAAGACACACAGGTCAATCATTGGAAACTGCTCAGATCTCTGCCCTCAGTTAAACTGGGGAGCTTACTGTGGCAACAGTCTCTCTTGGTAATTGCTTCCGCGGTTGTTTTGACAGCGAGGGGCATGGAAGTTTCCATAACCTGTGCGCGCTGTCAGTCGTCATGGGAAACTAACAGACATCTGTGGTTGGATTGTCCCTTCTCTTTACGGATCTGGTTCTGGTGGCGTAGCCACTGGTTGGAACTCCCCTGGGCAACCTCTGAGTGGTCAGACGAGTACATTTTTTCGGGCATTCCAGCAGCCGCTAATAGGGGTGACTCAGCGGCCTGCTACGTGGCACAATGCTTCAGGGGCATTCTGATGACAACCATCTGGGGCGAGAGGAACTCACATGTATTTCGACAAGAGCGTTGTGATGACGTGCTGCTTAAGACAGCAATTCATGCTTCAATCCGACAGTGCATCTGGGCAGATTGGTTTCGGAAGGCCAAGGGCGGATCAGCCAGGAAAGGCACTGCCTGGTTCTGGAAAACCTGGGGCAAGGGGCAATGCCTGGTCAGGCCTGGCAGCAAAGGGAGTCTCGAACTTTCCCCGTGGCTAACTCAGAAGCCTACTTAAAACTCTCCTCCTCCTACCTGTTGTTCTGAAATCAAAGGGGACGCTGGGCCCGTTTCCCAGCTTCGTGCATATACACAGTGTTTCCAGGCCGATTTTCGGCTGGTTTAGGGATAACCCTTGACAATGTTCTATAAGCACTTGGAACAACCTTCAGCAGCAGACGATGGAGCTCATGGTTTTGTACTCCAATTTTGAGTCCTAGCTCTCAGGCTAGCAGTTTACGATTTTCTGGCAGCCCACGGGCTGACAGGTCTCGGGCATAGGACTCGGTTAGCCGTAGTCAGGTTTTTTTGGATTAGAAGGTTTAGTCCTTTAGTTCTTTGTGTTTTTTTGTTTTCCAGGGGGTTGATCCCCTGCAGGGTTCCTCCCTGTAAGCGAAACTGGGTAATGCTCCCAGAAGGTTCCTTTACCGGGTAGTCTGTGAGGACCCCGGTCTCTGTTCTTATTGGTAATATAAGCCTTGGGCACTGGGCCCTTTATAAAAAATAAAAAATAAATAAAAAAAAGGCTCGGACGACTGCTCTGTAAGGTACTTGTGCTTTAGAAATCACCACTACCGCCTATCCTGTTTTTGCGGAACCTGAATTTCACTGCGCACCGAGTTTTGCCTCCGACCCTGCAGGCCTTTTATGGGACGTCGGTGAAAATACCGTGGTACGGCGTGCAGGTTGTCCGACTGGATTTCAGAATGCCGCGTCGGTCCACACACAGGCTCTCCGACCCCGAAGTGCGGTTGGTGCGACAGCGGTCGTTGGTGAACCGACGCTCGGGTCGTTCACTGCTAAGACGAACATGCAGGTGGTGGGTGTTCTGCGCCGTCCATAGCCTGTTAGGTCGCGGGGCTCCC
>BFEA01000408.1:1211948-1223248 GCA_003427395.1 Chara braunii
CAACCGCATTGCATCCACACTTCAATTCACCCACATGCGAGTAGTGCGCATCTCTCACGGCACGGCATAGTAGGGCATACTCACACTGCGCTGAGCTCTCAGTCTGGAACATGTTTCTGCTGAGCTCTCAGCTCTGGACTGATTCCGGTCAGATGCATCCAGCGCTGGCCGTTATTGAGGTTCCCTCTGGCCGTTATTCCAGTCGGGTGCATTTAGAATAAGTGCTACTAATAGTGTGAGTATTCCCTCAGTACCGTGTACGAATCTCTGATGGAAGACCTCGATGGTCTGAAATGTAGCTGCAAATGCCATTACTTGGGGGACAGGAAATGTCGTTCGCTAAATCGCGGAAATGCGTCTGACAGAAATAATTTCGAATTCTGTTCAATATTCAAATAGGCTAGCAATGCCTAGCATCGTTTAATATCCATCTGCCTCAGACATTTCATTTTTTGTCTGTCATTTTTCTTGCATTTATGCCTCCGAAGGTGAATGAATGGTCGCGTCTTTCTCATCCACTCACGGATGGATCTCACACGCACACTCACCAGCGTGATCGTGATGTGAGCGATCCTTGCAAAACAGGTTTTTTTTTTTTTTTTTTTTTTTTTTTACATTTATGATTTCTCGCTTCTTATTTTTCCCCCTCCCCTTTCTAATAACATTTCTCTCGCTTTTTGAGAGCAACCGTTACCCAGGAGCCTCGTTCTGTGGTCTGTTAAAAAGATGGAAAGGTGCTTAAACTGCACCAAATGGGTAAATTACTGAACAATTAAGAAAATGAGAATTTGCTGGTTGGCGTGGAAACGCTTTCAGCATTCCATTCAGCAACGTCAATTTCAAAATGCCTTGCGGGCGTAACAAAGGTTTCTTGCAACAAAAATCGTCATCCTCCGTGGCACTGTCCCTGATGCATTAGGAGGCGTTGAGCCTCGACAGTCTACCCCTGTCTCTTATACACATCTAGATGTGTATAAGAGACAGCACACACACACACTCATGCACTACTGCCGGCAAGAAAGAGAACAGAGTTTTTGTATCCATTCTCAAGACAGACCTTCTCACGCTACCTTCTTTACCCGAATATAACGTACGGTCATTATTGCTGTATTTAGACGGGAAGATACCTCCAATATACAGATATAATCACCATACGTTGTTTATGGGTGAAGAAGGTAGTGACGCTACGCATAATTACGCATGATCTACGGCTGGAGCACTTCCTTTTCCCCTTTGTTTTTGGAAAAACAATCCTCACGATTTTGTCAAAGCGCGTTAATACACGTCGGAGGATGACACGCATAAATCGAGAAATGGTCCAATTAGGGGGAAAAAAATCGTAATCGAAGTAATGAAAGTAGATGAGAGAGAACAGTGTCAAGATGTGGACTCAGCGAACAATTAGCTGCAGGGCCTCAGAGGGTCGGGATCGGGTCCTCACGAGCCCAATCCCGGTGTCCCCCACTGTGGCCGTTGCTTCCCTCCCTTTCAGTCAATCAACCAATCAGGCGAGTGAATCTTACGAAAAATAACGCGCAATATCTGATCCGTGCCACTGGTCCAAAAAAAAAAAATAATAATAAAAAAAAATAACGCGCAAATTCCGAATTCGCAGCCAACTGCAAAGTGTCGCAATTCAGTGAGATAAAAATTATTTTCAGCACCATATATAGACGTTCCTTGCTGCAACAGGGAAAGTCCCAAGTCCCAACTCCCAACTCCCAACTGCTAAGTCCCAACTCTGCCAACTGTCGGGCACCCCCTCACTCCCGCCCACTTCCGTTGCTCTAACTGCTCCTCCGTCTTTTTTTTTCTTTTTTTCTTTTTTTGTTTTATAATTAATTACTTCGATTTTGCGTTCCCCTGTTCTCCTTCTTCTAGGAGAGCACTCTCGAAAAAAAACAAAAGCAACGAAAGAAAACGCAACGAAACGAAAAGAAAAGAAATGAAAAAGAAAAACAGTTGTCATAGGGCCCCGTTTCTTGCGGTTTTCGCCGTTTCTGCCTGCAGATCAACAGGCATCTTCTTTTTTTTTTTCTCTTCTTTTTTTTTTTCTCTTCTTTTTTTTTTTCTCTTCTTTTTTTTTTTCTCTTTGATTGCAACTGGCATCTTTGATGCAACGGGCCTCGCTCCACGGCTCAACAAATGTGCAAAATGAGAATGAACGACAAGAACCACAGGGACGTGGGCCCTGTGGATGGAAAGAAACCACAAAAGATCCAAGAACAGACAGCGAAGGGGCCTCGCCGCACCAGAGTAGAAAGGTGAAAAAATCCGACGGCTGTCAGAACAAATTCGACAGCCTCCATTCGACAGTTTGCCCCCTTTTAGCCACACAGCACTGTAGAGTGCACGCACTTGTGAATGCAAGATGGTAAAAGACGAACGCGCCAGAGGGTACGACAAGCATTAGTCCATCCCGACCTTGCCCCCCCTCACCGAATTTCGAAGAGAAGTCCACCGCGCAGCCGAGGAGTGTAGAAAGCATGGGAGTAGCAGGCTGGGGATTCAACAACTTTCAACAGGAGCTGTAGAGAAGCATGCTCTGACAACTGGAGAATTTTTTTCCCGTCTCCGACTTCGACAGCCTGTGTGGCGAAGAGAAACTGTAAGTGGTGCGGCGAGGCCCTTAGAAAGAGCACAACACTTCATGAGAAGAACACTCTGAGATATTATAGAGGCAGACTGGCCGAATTCCAGACACTCTGGACTCCCCCTCGAGGACAGAGCCAAGCCCTTCGCAAAGAGGTGGGCTCAGGATCACTGCTGGGCCATATTAGATACCACGGGCAGACTGCTGTTCTCCAGAACGACCATTTCTTCAAAATGGACTCCCTTTTTTTTTTTCTTTTTTTTTGGCCTTTTTTTTTATTTTGAACGAAAAAACTCGTCAAACTTGCTGTTCCTGATGGACCCCCTGGCTGTACATGGACCTAGCTTGAGACCAGGCACCTCCAGGTAGGACTGCCTGGAGGTGCCTAGTCTCAAGCTAGGTCCATGAACAGCCAGGGGGTCCAGGAACAGAAAATTTTGACCAGTTTTGGGCCAAAAAACTCGGTTTCAATTTTGTTCAAGAAATAAAAAATGTCCATTTTGACAAAATGGCAGTTCCAGGATGTTGGAAGCCCGCAGACCATGGGCTATGGAACCAGAATCTGATTGACTCCACGGATGTATACCAGATTGTACATATTGTATTATTCCCTGATACTCGCTATCTTGTATATACCCAGCTTTTCCTCCTGTACTGTCCTCCCATCCCCCACCAAAACCCATCATTCCTCTCTGAGACTCCCTATTTTCCCCCTACCCCTCCCCTCTCTGCACCCTTCCTCGTTCTTTCCTCCTTACCAGAATATTACTGCAGTTTAGTTCCTATACAACAGAACATTTATTTATTTATTTATTTATTTATTTATTTATTTATTTATTTATTTATTTATTTATTTATTTTTCGTTATAACCTCAATAAGCCTGAGCAAGGTTTTAAACCACTCCTTCACTTTCAAATAAGTTCTACCATTACATAGAACTCAAGACAGTGAGGGACGCTCGGCCCCGTTCCCAGTAGCGGTGAATTCACGGCTTGCATAACACTTCTTTTATAAAGAGCTCCCATTTCATGAGAGGGAGGGTTCCTTCTGGGGAACAGACAAGGCCTTTAGGCCAAGGAAAGGTAGGCCGATCCATTGATTTAGCAGACTTTCCTATAGGGACGCTGGGCCCGATTCCCAGCACTTTTGGTCATCCTAATGTTAATTGGGACGCTGGACCCGTTTTCCAACAGGTGCAGCCCCCCACCAATAGATGGGGTCGTCAAAATAGGGACCCACTTGATAAGGATGCTCTTATCGCCTTATCAAGTGGTCTTCCTGCTCAGAACTTCAAAAAAAAAAAAAAAAAAAAAAAAAAAAAAAAAAAAAAAGAGAACACGGAAAAAAAAAAAAAAAAAAAAAAAAAAACAAAAAAAAAAAAAATGAATAACCAAACGCTACTGAAATCTTTGTCTGTATTTTTTAAAAAGTAAAATGGAAAATACAACAATCCTCAGTGAAAGGCTCCGCATACTATGCAAAGTCCGAGACAGGAACTCACTAGAACATGAAATGAAGGTAGACAGTACTCCTGGCTTGGTGCATTCACAGAAACAAGTTTGGGGCTGCACAGCCAAACACAGCATGAACACTCTCTGTCAGAGCGCCCTCCCGCGGCTGTCTGAGTGTCCTCCCACAGAATGTCAGAGTATCCTACCACGGCTGTCAGATTGTCCTCCCACAGAAGGTCATGATGGCACAAGCACCCCTGAGCCCATACTCCACTCCAAGAGGGGTAGGTAGTTCAACCGAAGATGGGCAGGGTAGGGGGCGTTGTATTCGGGCAGAAGGACTTTTCAGCACCTTTCTTGAACCAAAAAACAAAAACGAAAGTCCTTGTATTTTATACACCTACGAACAACCGCTGGATATGCAGCTCCCGATGCATCTCAGACGTCGCGAGGGGTCACAGATCATGAGCTAGTTCAACGTTGAACTGGCTCAACAGCGTATGTGGGACTTGGCCCCCGTGAGGACTAACGAAGTAGATACAGTTCTACTTTTTTTTTACAGGCCAAAATAAGGTAAGAAAGTTTTTTTTTTTTTTTTTTTTTTTTTTTTATTGTTACATTCCAAATGTGCAAATGAGACTGAATCCATGTCTAGAACATGGACAGATACATTGCCATCTTTTTTGTCTTTCTTTTGGCAGGCTGTTTTCTTCCTCTACTATTGTTTGCAATAAGGTAAGATGGAGGGAAAAAAAGTTGGCAGGCCATTTTTGAGACCACCTCCGGAGGCGGTCTCAAAAAGGGTCCTCCCGCGGCCCCAGAGGCTGCTGACAAAAGGGTCACCATTTGAGGCATTTGGGTAGCGGGCCGAGTGTGACCGAAAAACTGACTCAAATTTTGGGATTTAAGGTCATTTTGTCCTCGTGTTAGTATGCCCTGGGGCTCGGACCGACTACCATCGTGTAAAACGGTGTGCGACGTTCTTTTCTTATTTAAAAACACATAAACAATGCTTTTTTTCATTTACACGAATGCAAAGAAAAGGAACCAAACACACACACACACACACAAAAAAAAAAAGGCAGTCTGACATAGACATCATGACAGTACAGCCTGTGTCCACACTTCGCGGGTGTCCCCTTTCTACAGAGCTGTCTTTCTAAGGAGGGCAATGCCTTCGCGGTACATCGCTGTACATCTGCATGCGACCTTGCCGCCGGCCTCCACGGATATCTCAATATTCTTCATTTCTGCACATAAAAAAATAAAGGCGCGAAGTTAAAAAAAACAACCCCCCCCCTGAAAAAAACATAGAATTAAGCTTCCCGCCAATGCAAAGTGGCCAACTAAATGGCCAACAAATAATTAAAAAAATCTTCTACTGGCCGAAGGGCAGCTACCTCCACGAAAAAGAAGACAATTGACACTAGCACTCGATACTGGAAAAGGATCACCGATTGATGTTTGACATGGACGGCCGCACGTGGTCGAAAACCAAAGAGCACAGGCGTAAATCGGTCTTAGTCGGTAAGGAAACATGCTCCAATCTATTCGTGGGGTCCGACCCCCTGTGTCAGGCTCGAGACATGCCTGACGGAAGGTTGTGGGTCATTAGACAACGCCCACGCCAAAACCTTTTTTTTTGTTTTTTTTTTTGAAAAAGGTTGCAGCTTATATTATAAAGATTAGCTTAGCGCCCGCGGTGCGGGCGGTGCGGGCAATGCCCGCACAAAAAGGGGGAAAATAGAAAAAGACAGTCTCAATTTACGTACTACGACTGAAGTTTGTTTTAGTTTGTTTTACACACTAAGACTGTCAGCAAACATGTGGTAAAACGTTCCAAAACGCGGGATACAAAAGGCGCACGGGCGGGCACCTGTGCAGGTCGCCCAGCCGTCTGCCAGGCCAGGGTACCCCGGGCATGTAAAAACTCCAGGGGCGAGGTCCCACTAGCAACGGGATAGGATAGAAACGAGTTTGAGGGGCAGTTGAGTGACCCAAATCCTGCCGTGCAGTACTCGTGATCCGAGGGTCAGGATTTTACATGTATTACCCGAAAAAGTAAGGAGATCTTCGTTCCCTCCTCTCCTTAACACTGGGCATGCCCCTGCAAAGAAAGCTTCCCGCCACAATCTTTTCAATCGATTGGGGGTGTGGCCAACCCCAAACGAGGTTGGGGTCGGCCTTATCCCACTGGATAGAAGATTTTCAGCATTTTACTTGCTGTTGTGCAATTATCTCATTGGGTGGAGCCCTCCTTCAATCACGGAGTATATGGAGGGTGTCAGGATCACGGCTGACAGAAGTAGATTTTATTCCAAAAAAATGTGGCGGTTACTTTGTTCACTGATGTTGCAACCACCACCATCAGATCATTTGTGATCTGATGGCTGGGATACACGCTGCCGCAATTTCCCGTGGGAGGTCTCTGTTTCTTTTTTTTTTTTTTGCCTTTTTCCTGTTTTCTCAGCCCAGAAATTCGTAATGCCGCTGCCACTCATTGTCACACTGGATCGGCCACACTCCTATCCGACTGCTAATGGGACCTCGCCCCAGGAACTTCTTTTTCTTTCCTTTCTGCGCCGACCAAAAGCAGCCCAAATCTGAGCTCTTTTTTGTTTTTCAGTGTTGTCCAATGTCCATTGGTGGGGGGAAATGGGGATATAAATGGGGCTTAAAGGGGTTCAATGGGGGGTGCCTTAATTCTACCATTTATTTTCTTCTGTTTTTTTGTTTCAATGAGAAATTCTGAGCTGACCCTCAGCCAAAAGTTGGTACACATTGATTGGTATGTTCATTCTCCCTACCCAGAGATACCCTGGACCTTAGAGCAGCCGGGGGGACCCTCCGTAGGTCTCCTACCGGCCCAAGGAATTCCGCGAATCTGCCAAACTACAAGGATTGAGAAACCTGAGGGCTATACCCAGATAGAGGCCAGAACTTCAAGATCATCTGAAGACTGATGGCCCCTGGTGGGCGAAGAGGCCGGGAACTGTACAGCATTGGAGAACCTCTTATCTTATAAGGGATGCTGGACCCGGTTTCCAGCATGTGCAGCTCCCCACAAATAGAATGGAGCCATCAAAAGGCAGCCACTAGCCCTGGGCGCTCATATGAGTCATATCACCATGGCCAAAAAAAAAAAAAAAAAAAAAAAAAAAAAAAAAAGTCGGTACACCCATCAACTGTTGAAATGTAGACCTGATTTCGGACCTAGATGAATAGAACAAATTAAACCAGCAGTACTTGGCCCATACATGGGCCGCGGGCCTTACCCGTTAACGCGCCGCAACTTTCGCGGGTCGGGGAAGGCCCGGTCGTGCGATGGAGGAGGACGTTGCTGGGCCCAGGGAAAGTTGCGAATGGACTGCAATATGGCCTCTTGGATTTCCGGGCATGTGGAAACATGCACGGGCACTCTGTGCAGTGCCATAGGGTCTCGCTCCACTACTCTAGACTCAAGAAAATTCTAGAGTAAAGCATCGCTCCACTTACTCTAGAAATCAAACCTCCAAATTTCGTTCTAGAGTTGTCAGAAAATACTCACGAAACCTCTAGAGTAAAGCATCGCTCCACTAACTCTAGAAATCCACTCAAGAAAACAGTTTTCTAGAGCTGTCAGATGGACCCATGGATGTGCACTCAAGAAAGATCTAGCGTGCCTGCCTGCCACGGCCCATTTTTCAAGAGTCCTCACGAGGACCCTTGGTGCAGCTTGAAAATCTAGAGTCGGCCTCGTGTCTGGACGGACAACCACTGCTACGGTGACGGCATTAGGCTCTGTCTCTTCTTCTTTTTCGAAAAACAAGAAAACAAAAAAAAAGAAAAGGGGTAACTAGGGCGCAGTCACCAAAGCAGTTTGTAATTGCATTTCGAACTGCCGTTTTGGAGTCCAGTCCGGCCCCAAGTTTCAACTGCAGTCGAAACTCTCTACATGCACAACAGTCGCAAGGAGGAGTTTGCAACTGCAGTCCAGTCCGGCATTTTTTTTTTTTTTTTTTTTCCCCCCCTTATATCTCGGCCATTGCCGAGGCATAGCGGCCGTGGCCCAGCCACGCGACGAGATGCACTCTCTCTTTCTTTTTTTTACCTAGGCTGTGGCGGAGGCATCGCGGCAGTGGGCAGCCAGGCGACGGTGCTGAGATATGAATCTTCCACTAGAACATGGAAAGATGCAACCCCTCGAGGCCCCAAGGATGACACGCATAGGCAGGGAAATCTGAGAAGGAATCTGTCCAGGAATGCAAAGGTTAACTGGCCTTCTTCATCCAAGCGTAAGTTTTCAAGTGGGCCTGGGGTACGTAGCACTCTGTTGTAGAGGAGCTCTCCTGGAAGTGATATGGACAGCCAGGAATGCAAAGGTCTTCAAAGGAGAGACTGTTTCCTTTTCCCAACAGAAAGCCAGTCTCAAAAATAAACTTCGACTACTTATTAGGGCAGATTGGTCTCAGTGCCGTACTTCAAGGTCAAGAAATCAGCTTTGGTTCACAAGGACTTGGGGTTTTGAGAAAAAGTGGGCAGTGGTTAACTCGGATGGAACCATGTCCCTTTCGTCCTGGCTTTTAAGTCAAAATGACTGATAAAACTTCTTAGTAGACTTATATGCTTTCCTTTTCTCTCCGCCTCTGGGTAACAGCCTTCACTTAGCAGCTTTCATTTTGAGAGAGGACGGTGATGTTGGAAGGCCGCATTTAGGCCTTAGGCATTAGACAATTGAGTATAATAAGTCGATGTAGGGCAAGAACGCCCGTCTGTCGCTCTTTCTTTTCTGGAGGTTCCACAGTACCTTTTTCTTAAGAGGGCCTCCCCCTGTTCACTGTGAACAGTCGAAAAGACAATGAGCTATTGTGTGTTTCTGTTCTGTACTTCAAGCTTTTCCTTTTTTGGAAAGTTAGTTTCAGAGGGGATGTGGGACCCGGTCTCCCACAGGATCTTACTTGAGTGAGATAGTAAGCAGTCGAACATAGTTGCTTTTTACTGATTGTTGTTATTACCTCAGCATAATTTTTTTTTTTTGGAGAAGTTTATAGGCTGTAGGAAAATGGTTTACTCGGGTTTTTATTTCTACAGCTACTTTTACTGCGCTTCAAGGAATTTGAGAAGACCGACCTCTGAGATAGTGAGTAGACATGGGGCTTTAAGGGTTCGATGGCTACTCCGGGTTGAATTGTGAGGTCCCCCCGGCCTCGACTTTTATCAGTTGGTAATAAAGTTGTTTTCTTCTCAAAAAAAAAAAAAAAAAAAAAATCTGAGAAGGAAAAACAAAAAAGAAAAAAAAAAAGAAAAGAAACTGTGTTGTTTTCAGCACGTGTATCCTTTAGGGCCTCTGCGTTGTTGTCAGCCCCTGTATCTCGTTGGGCCCCTGTATTCCCGTTGCCAAAAAAAAAAGAAAAAATCGTGGCGCTGTATCTTTCCATGTTCTAGTGAAGATTCGCTCTTGTTTTCCACATTTCCACCGTGGAGACTGAGAGTGAATCTTCTGTTAGAACATGGAAAGATACAGCGCCACGAGCTTTTCTTTTTTTCTTTTTGTTTCTTCTTTTTTTTTTTTGGAAAACGGCCTGGCCCGTGTATCTCTTGGGGCCCCTGTATTCCCGTTGCACAAAAAAAATGATATCATGGCGCTGTATCTTTCCATGTTCTCGCCAAGATTCACTCTCGTTTTGCACATTTGGATCGTGGAAACTGAGAGTGAATCTTCCGCTAGATCATGGAAAGATACAGCGCCACGAGATTTTCTTTTTTTCTTCTTGTTTCTTCTTTTTTTTTTTGGAAATGGGCCTGGCCCCCCGACGTGGATGACTAGACTGCAGTTAGAAACTCTGCCCTGTGACAGGCACGCGACCTAAGAGTTTGGACTGCAGTGTAAACTTCAGAGGGGCTTGGACTCCAAAACGGCAGTTTGAAACGTAACGTATTTTCAAACTCTAACCCTGACAGCGCCCTAGTTTTCTCAAAAGAAAAATGCTTCTCTTTTCTTTCTAGAGTCAGGTCATCTAGAGTTAGTGGAGCGATGACTCCAAATTCATGCTACTCTAGCATCTGACAACTCTAGGTCAACTGTAGAAATTTTTCTGGAGTCTAGAGTAGTCGAGCGAGACCCATAGTAAAGAAAAAGAAAGGAGACCCATAGTAAAGAAAAAGAAAGGAAACCTCTGAGGACGAGAAAAGAAACACGAAAAGTAACGTTGGCATGCAGCAGGACGCAGTTTTGGCCTGAAGCACATGACTTGAGCAATGCTTTGTTTTTTTTCTTTTTTTAGCAAGAGAGATTCCTCGCAGTTTCTCAGCTGACTCCCCGTGAGAAACGGGGAGCATCCAACTGCCTGCCAGGAACGTAGCGTTTGGGACACTTTCTTCCCATTTTGGTTGCATTTTTCTTGCAAAAAAACAGAAAAAAACGAGCATCTCGGCTGTATCCCATGTGACACAAGGGAAACCACTATCCCCAGAATGTATCCCCTCACAGTTGCAGCCAGATACTGATGAATCTGAAGGAGTAGTGTAGCCACCATTTGTTCCCCTCCTTTTTTTTTCCTTGTTACGTTTGGGGCACTTTCCCATTTTTGTTTTATTTTCTTGGAGAAAAAAGGGAAAAAAAGCAAGATTCTCGGCTGCATTCCCATGTGACACAAGGGAAACCACTATCCCAAGAATGCACCATCCCTCACCTAGATACTGATGAATCTGAGGGCAGTAGTGTAGTCAACACTTTCCCTTCTTTTCTTTTTTTTTTTTACTAGTACAAAAGAAGCCTGGGTTGTGGGCCTTGCACCACTACTCTAGACATGTGCACAACAAGAGTGAATCTTTCGCTTGAACATGGAAATATACACTGCCATGATTTTTGTCTTTTGTTCATGTAGAGAGTAGAGAGGCCCTGGGGCCTCGTCCCACTACGTCCAATTTGCGCTTGTGCTCCACCGTTTTCGACCACGTGCGGTCGTCTGTGACATGCCGGAGTCGTTGATCATTTCGTGTATCCATACATTGCCATGATTTTTGTCTTTTGTTCATGTCCAGAGTAGAGAGGCCCTGGGGCCTCGTCCCACTACGTCCAATTTACGCTTGTGCTCCGCCGTTTTCGACCATGTGCGGTCGTCTGTGACATGCGGGAGTCGTTAATCATTTCGTGTATCCACTGCTAGTGTGGATTGCCTTTGTTTTCGTGGATCCAGCTTCCTGTCGGCCAGTAGAGTTTTTTTTCTTAATCATTTGTTGGCCATTTAGTTGGCCACTTTGAGTTGGCGCGAAG
>BFEA01000408.1:1248860-1261260 GCA_003427395.1 Chara braunii
GTGTGTGCGCGCGTGTGGGTGTGGGTGTGTGTGTGTACGAGGCAACTGTGACCCTCCCTGCGGGCGTGGGCGCGGGAGCTGCACAGCTCGCGGGGAGGGTCCCAGTTGCGCGCGCGCACGCGAGAGAGAGAGAGAGAGAGAGAGAGAGAGAGAGAGAGAGAGAGAGAGAGAGAGAGAGAGAGAGAGAGAGGTGTGTGTGTGTGTGTGTGTGTGTGTGTGTGTGTTAAAAATGGCGCCACATTGTAAATTTTTCTTTTTGTGGTGGGTCAGTCTATGCTCAATGGTGGTTACTGCGAGGGTGTTGTCCCTCAACAACAAAAGGGAAAAAAAAAGTGTCGCGCATAGCATTTCGACCATGATTCCGGAGACGTATGTGGGGCGTACCCTTGGAAAAGGCCTGTTGGCAATCGGGCACCTACTGTTTTTCCGTTGCACGCAGACTTGCTAGGCGGGAAGGGCAGCCAGGTCCGCCCCCATCCATTACAGCCAGACCTATTCGACGGGAAGGGCAGCCAGGTCCGCCCCCATCCGTTGCAGCCAGACCTGTTCAGCGGGAAGGGCAGCCAGGTCCACCCTCATCCGTTGCAGGCAGAACTGTTCAGCGGGAAGGGCAGCCAAGTCCGCCCTCACACATCCTGCCTGGAGTACCTTGGCTGAACCACTGTCATCCTATGCTGGCGCAGTCACGACAGGGGCTCGTGCACTGCGACGACTTGTCTTCGTGTACTGTACTGGACATTGTGGTGTGCTTCACACTCGTGTGATGGGGACAACCCGGACAACTGTAACGTGGGGAAGATAGTGGGAGCGTGTAGCGGACCTCTGGTTGGCCTGTGAGACCAGCCCCTTGGCCTGTTCTCACAGGCCTGTGGTTTATTCGGGGTCAGTCCAGTCCAGTCCTGGCCGGTACCTCTGTTGGTACCAGCCAGTCCAGCCGAGTCCAGTCAGTCCGCTGAGGTATACCACAGCAGTTGTTGTTTCGTCCTCATTCTTGACTTGCACATTTTGGAGTACGTGCGTTGGAGTCTTGCGTGGGGAGCTGCGTTGTGCCATCTCGCTCCCCCCTTCTTCCTCCATCTCCATCTCTATCACTAGCGGAACACCACACCTGGTGGGTCCGCTACATTGGTATCAGAGCAGGCGTTTCTCCCTGCTCCCTTCCCTTGCCCACCCCCTCCATCACTTGCCACGTGGCTTGAGCAAAACGCTGGCCACTTCTACCCTCGCAATGACACCAGTGCACGCTTAGCTTCATAACTTTTGCATCCTATGTCCGTTTTTTCAGATCTTTAGATTTTTGGAAAGATATCGACGAGCCGCTTCCAACAAGCCATAGATTGAGAAATTTGGTGCAGTATTTTTGAAGTTATGTAAGTTTAAAGATCGCAATTTTGTTTTGTTTTCTTTTCAGGCTCCAAAATCGCCCGCGCTCGTTTTTCAACGAGCGCTATTACTACAGGCCGCGGCTGATGCCGCGCCATATCTCGTTGGAAGCGCCTTTCGACAAGCTTTCCAACGAGTCCTCCTTTGCTCAATTCCAAAAGAGTCTTTGCCCTTCCCTTGCCCCTCTCCTCCCTTTCCCCGTGGCCATTTCCAAAAGTGTCACGTGGCACTGTGTGAAGACCCCTCTGTTTCAGGGGCTGCTCTACAGTGGTGAGGGTCTGCTCACACAGCAGACCCTGGATCTGCAGAACTTCTGCTCCTGGGGGCTGGTCAAGATCTCAGCCCCCTCTCTCCTCCAGCTGGCTGCTGCAGCGAAGGCCAAGACCCTCCTGGTCTTGGTGTACCTTGTGCCCTTGGAGACACCAAGGGCCAGATATCTTTTCTCTCTCTCCCCCTTTTTCTACTAACCCACTCTCCATATCTCTCTCTCTCTCTCCTCTTACTCATACCCCCCACCCCACCTTTTCTCCCACAAACCACTACCTTACCCTCTTTTCTTCATTTCTTTTCTTTTCTCTCCTCCTCATTTTCTCCTTCCTTCTTGATCTCTCTCCACCTTTCCCCATCCCTCCTCTCCCCCAACTACCACCACACCATCCCCCCTACCTCCCACTTCATCTTTTTCTGTCTCCCACCTATTTCCTTTTTTTCTCCTTCACTTTTCCATACCCCTTCCCCCCTACTTCGAAATTTTTTTGTTTCTCTCCTTTTCTATCTCCCTTTTGATTTATATTTTCTCTTTTTCCAAAAAAAATCGAATTATCTTCTTCCCCACCTTTTCTGATTTTCTGATTTTTTTCATCTATTTTTTTATTTATTCTGAAAATTCGACTTCCTTGGCGGCAGCCCTAAATCTGATTAGGTGTTAGCCTTTCTTGCTTCCGGCACACGTTTTGATCCCGTAGGGGTAACGAAGTGCTGCCGAAATTTTCTGATTTTCTCTTACTTATTCTTTTCGGCACACTTCGACCCCATGGGGGTAACGAAATGCTGCCAAAATTTTTGACAAATTAGATACTTCATTCCTCCCCACCTCCTCATCCACTTATTTACTTMTTTATTTATTTATTTATTATTTCCTTATTTTTTTTCTTTATTTTTTTTTTTTTAATTTTATTTGCGGCACCTTGACACCTAGTGTGCTCACCTTGGTCTCTCCTTTCCCCTTGGCACATTCTTGACCCCGTGGGGGGTAGGGAAATGTTGCCGAAAATTTCAAAATAAATAAATAAATAAATAAATAAATAAATAAATAAATAAATAAATAAATATCATTTTTCCTTCACATCCTTTTACTCATTTCTTTAATTATTTTTATTATTTATTTATTTCCTTATTTATTTTTATTTTCTCTCGAAATCTTGTTGTTTATTTATTTTTCTCCCGCCTTCCCCCCCTATGCTTGCTCTTTTACTTTCTTGATTAGATCACCAGTACCCTACCCTAACCACTTAAACCTCGCTTAGGGTTTTCTTAGGGTTTTTGTAGCGTTTAGGGTTCTTCAAACCCCCCCTACTTCCCCGTCTTCTTCGGGCACCCTGGACCCAAACCACCCCTCCACTTTCGACGACGCCCGTGCTAGCCTTGCTAGCGCTGTTCGCCGCTTTCTACCTCGGACTTCCCCCTACGCCCTCCGCTCACGCGGACCTCTTCTGACCCACTCCAGTCCGGTCCGACATTTCCCCATGGCCGACGGTGTGTCACACGCCGCCAACACGGCGATGACCACGGCATCGGGCTCCACACCCGTGCCGGCGGACCAGGGCCATCCGCCCCAGGGGGATCTGCACACCCTCCTCACCTCCCTCCTTGCGCCCATCCAGACGCAACTCGCGACCCTTGCGCCCTTCCTGGCGCAACTCGCGACCCTCGGGGCCTTATAGGCGCAGGTGGCGACCGTTGCCGCCGGCGTGAAGCAACTCCAGGATGCTGCGTGTCCTCCATCTCCTGGCTCCCCGTCCGGGTCCCTCGTCCTCCGACAGGGTGGCCACAGCGGAGCTTCCTCCGCCGCCGCCCCCGACCCGGCCATCTTGGTGACTGTCCACGTCCCTAGCACGACGGTCGCCACGAGCCAGGCCCTCCCTCAGTCCAGGGGCGCACCCACCCAGATTCCGGTCACGACGGCCACGAGACCACAACCCGCTACCATGGTCTCAGTTTTTTCGGGTGCCCCACTTCTCCTTCCTCTCCGCACGACCGCAGCGCCATCTGGATCGCCTCCTTGTGGGATGCCTCGCGCCGCTCGTGCTTCTCCCCCTGCTTCACCTCGCTCGATCTACGTTCGAGGTCTCGAGGACGAGATCGCCCAGCTGAGGATCGACCTCGGCCTCTTATGCCTTCAGCCACCTCCACCCTCACAGGTGGCCGCGCCTTCCGGCGCACCCTGTTTTTCCTCTATTCTTCCTTCCATGCAGGCTCGCGTCCCTCGCCCTGCACCCTACCCATCCCCATCCTACCTCCTCCTCATCCCCTCGGTTGCTGCGACCTCTTCTGCCGCAGCTCCCGCGCAGTCTGCCGTTGTTTCCCCCGTCGCTCCACCATGCGGCCCGGGCGTCCAGTCAGCTGCGCCTCCTCCTCCAGGACCTGCGCCGACTTATTCCGCCGTAGCGCAGTCCCGTGCTTCACGTTCCCCCCGCCACCAAAACGGCGGCGCACCACTCATCCGCTTGTCGGACATTGCCTTGTATGACGGTACAGGCATACGCGTGGCTAGGTGGCTTCAGTCTGCCACCTGTACGCTCCAGCTCATGGGCATAACACCCGACACGTGGGTGGGTCACCTTTCCACGCGCCTGCGTGGCGGTCCTTCCGAGGCCTGGGAGGATTTCTACGCGCACTCCCTTCGCGCGGGTCGGACTCCAACCTTCATAGATTTCCAGGCGTTCCTCGAGGATCGCTTCGGAGCCCGACACGATGTGACTGACGCCTTCGAGCGTGTCATCACTACACGCTGGTCCGACTCTGGTGGCGCTGTCGGTCTGGATCGCCACATCTAGGTCTTTCAGGATGCCCGCCTCATTTGTGACATGGCGTTCTTCCCCGAGGCGGCCCTTATCGATCGTTTCTTGGCTAGCCTTGCGCTCGAGTACCGCTCCGAGCTATGGCGGTACGAGTTCACATCAGCCCCGCAGGCTTATGAGGCCGCCAGGGACCATCAGCGGATGCGGGCCCGTCTTCACCCCGCCTCCTCCTCCCAGCCACAACGTACTGGTTACGCCTCATTCTCCTCCCACGGCACTTCCCAGTGCCGTTCCCCCTTCCGCGGTCGCCCCCGCCGTTCCGCGCAGCAGGGCCGCCACTTCTCACGCCGCTTCAGCGCTCGAGTATGGTGAGCAGGACGCTGGTGCCCCGTTGTCGCCAGAGGGTGATCATAGCGATGACCTCGACCTCGGCGATGCCGTCCAGCACCACCTGGAGGACCCTACTCTCCCTATGGCTGAGCGCCTCCAGCTTATCCTCTCCACCCTTTCCCGGGCATGCAGCCGCCCTGGTCACGCTGGCGCGTTGCCCCCCGTGGTCCTTCAGCAAGACCTCCCTTAGACTTTGTTCCTTCTCGCGGTGTCCTTTCTGCTGAGGAGCGCGCGGCTATTATGGGCCGACGTAGGTGTTTGCGATGCCGTCAGGACGATCATACCTCCTCGCGGTTCCCTTACACCACCGCCCTCGACCGCCACTACGCTGACCTTTCCCGCCAGCGTCGAGCTCAGTCCCCCCCCGACGCCTCGCATCCCCGCGGCGCCTCCTAGCCACGGTGCAGTGTACACCTGCGCCCTCCTCAGTAATGGGCTTCCCGACATCTCCGTCGCGGTTCGCCCCTCTCGCTAATGGAGCTAAGGTATTGCAGGACTCGACAGCGTGTACTCAGCCCTCTATTGTAGTACCGTCTGCGCCTCCGCAGACCACCGTCTCCCCTCCTTCCCCGCCGCGACTACCGACGCGCCGAGCCATTCGCTCAACCCGTTGCAGTGAGCAGCTCGCTACTCACGAGGAGGTTGTCTCCTCTCTTCTGGACTTGAGCATGCTCCAGGCTCGTCAGGAGCGACTCACCCTCCATGTCGATGCATTGCGTCGCCTTCTCACCATCCTCTCGAACCCTGATCGCATCCTCTCAATCATCCCCGTACGACTGGGGACCTCCACGAGGGTGTACTCAGCGTTGTGTAATTCCGGTTCTCAGGGCGACTTCATTCACCCACGTGTGGTGAAAGAAGCCCGCTTACCCACGACAGGGTCTCCGACTCCCATCTCCGTTACCTTAGGGGATGACAAGACCCAGCGCTTCTTCGATCAGACGGTCACCGACCTCCCTTTCTTCCTCACTCTCGAGCCGACTGATCGTTCCTCGGCGTCTTGTCGCCACCGCTCCTCTGCACATTTCGATGTGATGGAGACGGGGTACGACTTCATTCTCGGCACTCTGTGCTCTCGTCGGTTCCGCAGCACCGATGCCGATTGGGCGACCAACACTCTCGTTCTCAAAACGAAGTGTGGACAAACGTATCGCGTACCTTTCATAGGTAGCACCACGACACCACGCCCCGATTCTCCTCCCCCGGAGCCTTCCGTGCCCACACCATCTCCTTCTATCACCGTCACTTCGCCCCTGCAGTTCGCCCACGTCATCCGACAGGACGACGTCACCTTCTTTATGGTGAATGTGACGAATCTCTTACACTATGATCCACCCTGTCCCGACGCCAAGCTCATCCCTCTGGAGCCAGATCCTCCTTCTATCTCCATGGCTCCCATCTCTACTTCCGTCCCTCCACCGTCCGTCGAGTCCACCCCGCCGTCGCACGCGGACGCTGACGCTGAGGAACTCGCACGATAAACGGCTGATCTGAATCCCGCTGTTCGTGACCTCATCAGAGAGTACCACGACATTTTCCCATCGTCGTTCTCGTACGCCAGCATCCCACCGATGCGTGACGTCGAACACTCCATTCAGCTTGTGCCTGACTATCGTGTTCACCACCAGGCACCCTACAGACTCTAAATCCCCAAGGCCACCGAACTCAAGCGTCAGCTTGAGGAGCTCCTGAGACTGGGTTTCATTAAACCCAGCAACTCCCCGTGGGGTGCGCCCGTCCTATTTGCTCGCAAAACGGATGGAACTCTCCGTCTCTGCATTGACTATCGCGGTCTCAACCGCTACACGGTTAAGAACAGCTACCCCATGCCTCATTCCGATGAGTTGTTCGACCACCTAGCAGGCAACCGCTTCTTTACAAAGATTAATCTTCGTAGCGGTTACCATCAAATCCGCGTCGCTGCAGCCGACCAGCCGAAAACCGTGTTCCGATCGCGATTCGGCCACTACGAGTTCACGGTGATGCCATTCGGCCTCACCAATGCCCCCGCTACCTTTCAGAGGGCGATTAACGACATCTTCAGGGACATCCTAGAGCAGTATGTTCTCGTCTACCTCGACGATATCCTGGCCTACAGTCGTACCCTTGAGGAGCACATCAGACACCTCCGCGACGTCCTTGACCGCTTGCGCAGACATGGCTTCTACACCAAGTTGAGCAAGTGCCGCTTTGCCCAGCACAAAGTGGATTTCTCAGGACACTACGTGTCTGACCAGGGTCTCCACGTGGACAATGCGAAGATCACTGCTATTGCGGAGTGACCCGCTCCCACATCTGCCAAGCAGCTTCGCAGCTTCCTAGGCCTGACCAACTACTACAGTAATTTCATCCGGGGATACGCTAGGTATTCCTACATCCTTACCTCCACCTTCCTTCAGAAGAACCCACCCTGGGCTTGGACACCCCTCCACAAGGACGCCTTCTGCGCCCTCAAGAAGGCAGTGACATGCGCACCGGTTCTTCACCTACCCGATTTTGATCGCCCTTTTATCCTTACCACCGATGCGTCAGACTTGGCTGTAGGAGCAGTGCTTTCTCAGGTCTTCCCCTCCTCTCCTGATTCCTCTCATCCCCGTATCCCTCGCTTCCCACCACCTACCCCTATCACTGCTTCCTGACTGACGCCTACTCGTTCAGCTACCGACGAGCCTTCTATTGACTATTCTCCTACCATCGCCGAGGACGACACTGTCGAGTCTCGCTCAGGTGATTGTCCGATAGCCTTCTACTCTCGCCAGCTCCTGCCCGCCGAGATAAACTACACTGCTGATGAACGTGAGGTTCCCTCAGTAGTTTATGCCGCTCGGCACTGACGTCACTACCTGCACGGGAAACCGTTCACGGTGCGTATGGACAACTCTGTTGTCCAGGCTTTTCTGACAAAATCGAAGCTCACTCCTCGACAGGCTCGCTGGTTGCGCGACCTATCCGAGTTTAGTTTTACCACTGAGCACATCAAGGGTGGGACTAATCAGGTCGCATATGCCCTATCCCGGCGCCCTGACCACGACCAGGAGCAGATCCAGCTTTCTTCCATCTCGGTTACCACTGTCCACCACTTGGTGATCGACGAGTTTCGTACTCAGTACAGTCACTGCCCCGACTATCGCGACATCCACGAGACCCTTCGGAGTGGCAAGACCGTCCCGAACTACTCTCTCGGGGACAACAGTCTCGTGTATTGGCACGGTTCACAGGGCACCAGAGAGCCCCGTATTTGCGTTCCCTTTACAGGACAGCTACGTGTCCGCGCAGTAGCAGAGTTCCATGACCATGCAGCCGCCGGTCATATGGGCTTCCACAAGACGTTGGCTCGTGTGAGCCGCCTGTACGTCTGGCCGAAGCGCAAGGACTTTGTGAAGGACTACGTTGCAGAGTGTCCCACCTGTCAGGAGGGGAATAGTGCAAACCACTTCCCTTATGGTTTGCTCCAGCCTCTTCCTATCCCTGAGGGTCGTTGGAAGTCCATCTCGATGGACTTTATCGGTCCCCTTCGTCCTCCGACCCCTCGCGGTCATGATGCTATCCTGGTCGTCGTCGACCGCTTCACGAAGCGTGCACACTTTGTTCCGTGCCGCTATGCCATCAGTACACGTGACGTCGCCGACATCGTGTTTGACGGAGTCGTGCGTGACCACGGCTTACCTCTGAGCATCATATCTGACCGTGACCCGCGCTTTACCAGCCGATTCAGGCAACGGCTCCACGATGTATACGACACTCAGCTCCGCTTCTCCTCATCTTACCATCCTCAGACTAATGGTGAGAATGAGATCATGAACAGGACTCTCGGAGATATTCTCCGAAAGATTGTTCGTGACGACCAGCAGTGGGATCTCCATCTTGCCCACGCGGAAATAGCCTACAACCACGCCGTCTCGCCAGCCACGGGAATGTCGCCTTACTATTGCGACCTCGGCTATCACCCTCGTGTTCCCGCGGACTTCCTCCGACCGTCCCAGCTGCACACCGACACGAGTTGTCCCGCGCTGGATGATTGGGTTGCACACATGACGTCGATTATGAAGACCGCATATGAGCACATAGCCGCTTCCGAGACTCGCATGGCAGCACGTGCGAACCGATTGAGAATGGATCATCCATTCAAAGTCGGTGATGATGTGCTTATCGACGCCCGCCACTTACAGCTCAAAGCGGACATGCTTCGCAAGTTTCGGCGTCGCTTCTTTGGCCCATGCAGCATCCTCCAAGCCGTCGGTTCTGATACGGCTTCTAGCCCGGTCAGCTTCCGTGTGAAGCTGCCCGACTATCTACGTCAGACTCGTGTGCACGATGTCTACCACGTCTTGTTACTGCGTCCTTACTGCAGACCGTCTTAGCGTTTCGTTGGACGACAATACGAGCGCCCTCCACCCATCATGGTGGATGACCACGAGGAGTTCCTCGTTTCAGACATCATTGGCCGCCGAGTCACCGACGACAACCCTCCCCACGTCGAGTATCTCGTACGTTGGAAGAGTTAGCCTGATGAGGAGGCTACCTGGGAGCCCCTCGAGCACTTGCAGCACGCTCGCATGTTGGTGCGTGCCTATGACCGTGCTCGTCGTGCTGGGTTCACTGCTCCTCCTCAGCCCACCGACCCTCCTCCTTTCCTCCCGGCTGAGGAGACCGCTGAAGTCGAGCCTGCTCCATTTGAGGCAGACCTTCAACAGCAATTGGATGCTTCTCAGCGTCCACAGCGCACTCGTCGTCGTCCTGCTCGATACGACGATTGACTATAACTTACCTTCCCACGTCCTTGACTTCTCAGTACTCCATCTATTCCAGCTTTGTTACCTTCGCTCGTCGACGCTGCGGCTCTTCCTCGACGACATTCCGGACTTCTCATCGTGGACGTCATCCGCAGCTTCATGGACTTCGTCACGATCAGCTCTGCCTACTTCAGACGTCACCACTCTCTTACCACTTTACCCTGTACAGTACCCTGCTTGTGTCGCATGATGGTCGCCCTTTTGCCGGGTTCCTCTGAGTTGGGCTGTCCCTTGGTATGCGCATAGGCATCGGGACCGTAGCGTTGCCCTGGCTTCCCATCTTACGGATCTAGCTCCGACTTCCCTCACTTTAGGAGTCATTTGCATGATTCCGTTACCCATCATCTTTCTACCCTTCGCCGGCCCTCACGACCTAGTTAGGCAGCCCCGCATGCTTCATCTAGGTGCGCCTAGTATACCAGGCTCCCTTGTTCCCTTGCATGGTTGACCCTCCATAGCGGTCACCCCTTAGTCGAGCATTACCCGCCCTGATGGTCTATCTGTTAGGGTCATTGGTTTTGTTCGTTCCCAGTTCCCTACCCTCATTGAGCCTCACGACATGTGTTTCCCCCTGTCACCATGTGTTGATTCCCTTAGGAGTTTTCGACCCCTAGGCTGCATTCGCCACCCTCAGAGACCATCCCACCCTTTGGTTTGCGACACACTTCTGTTGTGACATATGAGTGACTTGTTGTTGCTTTGTTGCTCTCAGACTGAGGCTACTGCCTCTGACATTTCTAGGATTTAGTTGTTCTGCTTTTGSTGTTCTTAGGACYTWTACACTACTCAGYTGTTCCCAGACTGAGGTTACTGCCTCCAACATTSTTRGATCTAGTTGTCAGTACTTTCTGCTTTCCTAGGACATGYATGCTAGTTAGTTGCTTTTGCTTTCCTAGGACATGTATGCCWGTWAGTTGTTTTTGCTTTCACTTAGGCTGTTAGCTGTGACATTGCTGTTTTGTGACATTTKCTATCCTAGGTTGCATCGCATGGACTCARCATGGCGYTTGCTCYGCATCCTAGACTATTTAGGTTTTCTTTTTCTTTGGTAGAGTTCCGCTTCTTGGCGGAAGCGTGTTTGCATCTAGGCGATCCATCACAGGCCGAGGATCGTGTAGAGGACCTCTGGTTGGCTTGTGAGACTAGCCCCTTGGCCTGTTCTCACAGGCTTGTGCTCTATTTAGGGGCAGCCTAGTCCAGTCCAGGCCGGTACCTCTGTCGGTACCAGCTAGTCCAGTCTTGTCCAGTCAGTCCGCTGGGGTATACCCCAGCAGTTGTCTGTTTCGTCCTCGTTCTTGACCTGCACATTTTGGAGTACGTGCGTTGGAGTCTTGCGTGGGGAGCTGCGTTGTGCCATCTTGCTCCCCCCTTCTTCCTCCATCTCCATCTCTATCACTAGCGAAGCACCACACCTGGTGGGTCCGCTACAGAGCGTGTGGGTTTTGGCCGCCAACTCGACGTGGCTAGTAGGTGAGTCATCATGCATCAACGCCATGGATATGTTTTTGCCCAGGTGTTAGGTCGATGGATACTTGGATTCATAACGGTGAATGCATTGTCCTCTTCCTCTTAGCTCCTCTACTCTTACCTCACTTCCGTGCTATCCTCCTCTGGCTAGTATGCACTCCAATTCAGTTATCTAGGGCAATTTTTAATAATATTTTTCATTGTTCTCTTCTAACCGAATAAGTTGTAAGAGCACATTAAAAAGAAAAAAAGAAAAAAAAGCAAGAGTAACTTCTGAGGGCGTACTCACATTAGTACTTTCTTAAGTGTATCTGACGGCATTTATGTCGTACTTTTCTTTCCCCTATTCTTTTTAAGTGGTATAGGTCGTCCTCCTGTTGCACATCCTTCGCTCCCACCTCATCTTGTTCCCTTCCTCCGCAGTTTCTTTGTCTACGTCTTTGCCCATCCCCTCTTAATCTCTTCGCTCCTTTTTCCCCAAGGCCTCCTCCCACCTCAACTTCATGAAACTTTCCCAAGCAGGGGAATGTAAAAGGGAGTCGACAAGACACATAGGATAGGAGAAAAGGGACAGAGAACGAGGAAGAGGAGGAGGAGGAGGATATGGAAATAACTGGGAGAGGAATGAGACATGAAAGATGATGTATAAGAGGCAAGGGAGGAAGAAGAGGTCGAAGGGAGGAAGAGGAGGTTGAAAAGTGGACATAGAGACCAGGAGGGAAGAAGAGGGAGGACCTTTCTTAGTCCACAGGGGTAAGCAACATTAACAGCAATCTTGAAGATCGAACCAGGTTAAAAACGAGGACTGTTTGGAGGAAAAGGAGTTGAAGGGGGAGGGGTGAAGTTGGAAGACAAGGAGACAGTAGAAAATATCAAGAAACAAAAAAAAGGAGCTATCTATAGTTAACACGATCCTTTGACCCTCCGCATCCGAACCTCCCTCTTTCGCACTAGCCTCCCCTCTTCCATCGGCATCTTTCACTTCTTGACCGTTTATTCCCGCTTCTACTGAAAGCTTCCTCCTCTTTATTCTTCTTGTTCGTCTTGGTAATTGTTCTCACGCACAGATAGATAAACACACACACACACACACACACACATACACACACACACACACACACACACACACACACACACACACACTCGCACACACACACACACACAGAGAGAGAGAGAGAGAGAGAGAGAGAGAGAGAGAGAGAGAGAGAGAGAGAGAGAGAGAATCACGCCCCTCGCCATGCCTGTGTCGGACCAAAAAGATAGCCTGAGTACCGTGCCTCGTGGTGCACTGTTACACGCCATTGATTTTTTGGTTCATTCAGCTTACGTGTTGTTCGTCCTCTTGGT
>BFEA01000408.1:1262991-1282804 GCA_003427395.1 Chara braunii
TTTTTTTTGGGTCCGCGTTCGACACGAACTGCCGAACGCATTCCCAAGGGGTCCCATACGTTCGGGCGTTTGGGTTCGGGCGTTCGGCCCGTCCCGAACGCCGGTTACCCTTTGTGTATATATATATATATATATATATAGGTGCGGACCCACCAGGTGTTGTGCTCCGCTAGTGGTAGAGATGGAAATGGATAAAGAAGGGGGAGCAAGATGACGCACAACGCAGCTCCCACGCAGGACTCCAACGCACGTACTCCAAAATGTGCCAGTGAAGAATGAGCCTGACAACAGACAATGGCTGGGGTATACCCCAGTGGACTAACGGGACTGGACTGGAATGGCTGGTACCGACAGAGGTACCGGCCTGGACTGGCCTACCCCGAATACAACACAGGCCTGTGAGAACAGGCCAAGGGGCTGGCCTCACAGGCCAACCCGAGGTCCGCTACACGATCCTCGGCCTGTGATGCATCGCCTAGATACAAACATGCTTCCGCCAAGAAGCGAAACTCTACCAAAGAAAAGAAAGCCTGAGTAGTCTAGGATGCGGAGCAAGCTCCATGCTGAGTCCATGCGACGCAACCTAGGATATAAAATGTCACAAAACAGCAATGTCACAGCTAACAGCCTAAGTGAAAGCAGAAGCAACTAACTAACATACATGTCATAGGAAAGCAAAATCAACTAACTAGCATACATGTCCTAGGAAAGCAGAAAGTAGTGACAACTAGATCCTAGAATGTTGGAGGCACTAGCCTCAGTCGGGTAACAACTGACTAGTGTATAAGTCCTAAGAACAGCAAAAGCAGAACAACTAAATCCTAGAAATGTCAGAGGCAGTAGCCTCAGTCTGAGAGCAACAAAGCAACAACAAGTCTATCATATGTCACATGAGAAGTGTCTCGCAAACCAAAGGGTGGGATGGTTTCTGAGGGTGGCGAATGCAGCCTAAGGGTCGAAAACTCCTAAGGGCATCCACACATAGATAACAGGGAGATACATGTCATCAAGCTCAATGAGGGTAGGCAACAAGGAGCGAACAGAAGCAATGACCCTAACAGATAGACCATCAGGGCGGGTAATGCTCGATTAAGGGGTGAAAGCTATGGAGGATCGACCATGCAAAGGAACAGGGGAGCCTGGTATACTGGGCGCATCCAGATGAAGCATGCGGGGCTGCCTAACTAGGGCGTGAGGGTCGGCGAAGGATAGAAAGATGATGGGTGAGGGAATCATGCAAATGACACCTAAAGTGAGGGAAGTCAGAGCTAGATCCATAAGATGGGAAGCCAGGGCAACGCTACGGTCCCGATGCCTATGAGTATACCAAGGGAGAGCCCAACTCGGAGGAACCCGGCTAAAGGGAGACCATCATGCGACACAAGTAGGGTACTGTACAGGGTAAAGTGGTAAGAGAGTGGCGACGTCTGCAATAGGCAGAGCTGATCGTGATGAAGTCCATGAAGCTGCCGATGACGTCCACGATGAGAAGTCCGGAATGCCGTCGAGGAAGAGCCGCAACGTCGACGAGCTGAAGTAGCAAAACTGATGTGTATAGAGTACTGAGAAGTCAAGGACGTGGGAAGGTAAGTACGAGTCAATCGTCGTATCGAGGAGGACGATGACGAGTGCGCTGTGGATGCTCAGAAGCATCCGGTTGCTGCTGAAGGTCTGCCTCAGATGGAGCAGGCTCGACTTCAGCGGTCTCCTCAGCAGGGGGAGAAGGAGGAGGGTCAGTTGGCTAAGGAGGAGTAGTGAACCCAGCACAACGAGCACGGTCATAGGCGCGCACCAACATGCGAGCGTACTGCAAGTGCTCGAGGGGCTCCCAGGTAGCCTCCTCATCAGGGTAACCCTTCCAACGTACGAGATACTCGACGTGGGGAGGGTTGTCGTCGGTGACTCGGCGACCAATGATGTCTGAAACGAAAAACTCCTCGTGGCCGTCCACCATGAGGGGTGAAGGGCGCTCGAATGGTCGTCCAACGAAACGCTCAGACGGTCTGCGGTAAAGACGCAGTAACGAGACGTGGTAGACATCATGCACACGAGCCTGGCGTAGGTAGTCGGGCAGCTTCACACCAAAGCTGACCGGGTAGATGCCGTATCAGAACCGGCGGCCTGGAGGATGCGGCATGGACCAAAGAACCGACGCCGAAACTTGCGAAGCATGCCCACTTCGAGCTGTAAGTGGCGGGTGTCGATAAGCACATCATCACCGACTTTGAATGGATGTTCCATCCTCGATCGGTTCGCACGTGCTGCCATGCGAGTCTGGGAAGCGATTATGTGCTCATGTGCGGTCTTCATGATCGATGTCATGTGTGCAACCCAATCATCCAGCGCGGGACAACTCGTGTCGGGGTGCATCTGTGACGATCGAAGAAAGTCCGCGGGAACACAAGGGTGATACTTGAGGTCGCAATAGTAAGGCGACATCCCCGTGGCTGGCGAGACGGCGTGGTTGTAGGCTATCTCCACGTGGGCAAGATGAAGATCCCACTGCTGGTCGTCACGAACAATCTTTGGAAGAATATCTCCGAAAGCCCTGTTCATGATCTAGGTCTGACTATTAGTCTGAGGATGGTAAGACGAGGAGAAGCGGAGCTGAGTGCCGTATACCTTGTGGAGCCGTCGCTAGAATTGGCTGGTAAAGCGCGGGTCACGGTCAGATATGATGCTCAGAGGTAAGCCGTGGTCACGCATGACTCGGTCAAACACGATGTCGGCGACCTCACGTGCACTGATGGCATAGGGACACGGAACAAAACGTGCTTGCTTCGTGAAGCGGTTGACGACGACCAGGATAGCATCATGACCGCGAGAGGTCGGAGGACGAAGAGGACCGATAAAGTCTATCGAGATGGACTGCCAACGACCCTCAGGGATAGGAAGAGGTTGGAGCAAACCATAAGGTAGGTGGTTCGCACTGTTCACCTCCTGACAGGTGGGACACTCTGCGACGTAGTCCTTCACAAAGTCCTTGCGCTTCGGCCAGACGTAAGGCGGCTCACATGAGCCAACGTCTTGTGGAAGCCCATATGACCGGCGACTGCCTGGTCATGGAACTCTGCTACTGCTCGGAATGGTAGCTGTCCAGTGGAGAGAACGCAAATACGGGGCTCTCTGGTGCCCTGTTCACTGTGCCAGTACACGAGACCGTTGTCCCGGAGAGAGTAGTTCGGGACGGTCTTGCCCCCCGAAGGGTCGGGTGGATGTCGCGATAGTCGGGGCAATGGCGGTACTGAGAGCGAAACTCGTCGATCACCGAGTGGTGGACGGTGGTGACCGAGATGGAAGAGAGCTGGATCTGCTCCTGGTTGTGGTCAAGGCGCCGGGATAAGGCATCTACGACCCGATTAGTTTCACCCTTGATGGACTCAGTGGTGAAACTAAACTCGGATAGGTCGCGCCACCAGTGAGCCTGTCGAGGAATGAGCTTCGGTTTTGTCTGAAAAGCCTGGACAACAGAGTTGTCTGTACTCATCGTGAACGGTGCCCCGTGCAGGTAGTGACGCCAGTGCCGAACGACATAAACTATTGCGAGAACCTCACGTTCATCAGCAGTGTAGTTTATCTCGGCGGGCAGGAGTTGACGGGAGTAGAAGGTTATCGGACAATCACCGGAGCGAGACTCGACAGTGCCGTCCTCGGCAATGGTAGGAGAATAGACAATAGAAGGCTCCTCAGTAGCTGGACGAGAGGGCGTCAGTCGGGAAGCAGTGGTAGGGGTAGGTGGTGGGAAGCGAGGGATACGAGGATGAGAGGAATTAGGAGAGGAGGGGAAGACCTTAGAAAGCACTGCTCCTACAGCGAAGTCTGACGCATCGGTGGTAAGGATAAAAGGGCGGTCAAAACGGGTAGGTGAAGAACCGGTGCGCATGTCACCGTCTTCTTGAGGGCGTGGAAGGCGTTCTCGTGGAGGGGTGTCCAAACCCAGGGTGGGTTTTTCCGGAGGAGGGTGGAGGTAAGGAAGTAGGAATACCTAGCGTATCCCCGGATGAAGTTGCTATAGTAGCTGGTCAGGCCTAGGAAGCTGCGAAGCTGCTTGGCGGATGTGGGGGCGGGCCACTCTGCAATAGCAGTGATCTTCGCGTCGTCCATGTGGAGACCCTTGTCAGACACGTAGTGTCCTTAGAAATCCACTTTGTGCTGGGCAAAGCGGGACTTGCTCAGCTTGGCATAGAAGCCATGTCTGCGCAAGCGGTCAAGGACGTCGCGAAGGTGTCTGAGGTGCTCCTCAAGGGTATGACTGTAGACCAGGATATCGTCGAGGTAGACGAGAACGTATTGCTCCAGGATGTCCCTGAAGATGTCGTTCATCGCCCTCTGGAAGGTGGCGGGTGCATTGGTGAGGCCGAATGGCATCACYGTAAACTSGTAGTGGCTRAAGCGCGATCGGAACGCTGTCTTCGGCTGGTCGGCTGCAGCGACGCGGATCTGATGGTAACCGCTACGAAGATCAATCTTTGTAAAGAAGCGGTTGCCTGCTAGGCGGTCGAACAGCTCATCGGAACGAGGCATGGGGTAGCTGTTCTTAACCGTGCAGCGGTTGAGACCGCGATAGTCGATGCAGAGACAGGGAGTTCCATCCGCTTTGTGAGCAAAGAGGACGGTGCACCCCACAGGGAGTTGCTGGGTTTTAATGAAACCCAGTCTCAAGAGCTCCTCTAGGTGACGCTTGAGTTCAGTGGCCTTGGGAATTGAGAGTTTGTAGGGTGCCTTGTGGTGAACACGATAGTCAGACACAAACTGAATGGAGTGCTCGACGTCATGCATCGGTGGGCTATGTGTCCGATTTTGGATTTAACGTGGGTTCCGCGTTGAATTATTCAACGCGCGTTGAATTCACGTTCAATCCCCGTTTGAACGCGCGTTAGACGGCGAAAAACGCGGTCCGCAATGATTTGTTTCCTAAGCTAAACATTATCGAAAAAAAAATAAAAAAATATGGGGTCGTAAATCTCTTCGAGGTCTACAACACTATGTTTTTATTTTTATTTTTTGAGCTTTGAATGTATTTTTAAAAAATTGAAAACATAAGCACAATGAAAAAAAACAAAAACATAGAATGACATGAGTCTTTTTTTTTTGGGTATCACAGAGATTTTTTAAAGGCAGAAACAAAAACAGAAAAAAAAATTAAAAAATATAGGGTTGTAAATCTTTTAAGGATGTTCAACAAAATATATATATATATATATTTTTTGTAACTTTGTGTATTTCTAAAAAAATCAAAACCATAAATGGGATTTTTTTTGGCCTGCATTGCGTAGGTAGTCTTGCTGGATTGACTGTCTGATTTAGGCCTGTAGAAGACTGCATGAGCCTTGCGTCTGAAGTCTTATACAACAAGGTCTCTGTTTCTTTTTTTTTTTTTTTGCCTTTCTCCTGTTTTCTCAGCCCAGAAACTCGTAATGAACCTGTCAGGCCGCTGCCACTCAGTGTCACACTGGATCGGCCACACCCCAATCCGTTTGCTAATGGGACCATGCCTCTGGGGTGTGGTCYSATTAGCAGTCCGATAGAAGCRTGGCCGATCCAGTGTGACACTGTTTTTGCAACCACCACCATCAGATCATTTGTGATCTGATGGCTGGGAAGCACTCTGCGGTGACTTCCGGTGGGAGGTCTCTGGTTTTTTTTTTTTTTTTTTGGCCTTTCTCCTGTTTTCACAGCCTAGAAATTCGTAATAAACCTGTCATTCCGCTGCCATTTAGTGTCACACTCGATCGCCCACACTCCAATCCGTCTGCTAACGGGACCATGCCCCTGGGGTATGGTCCGATTAGCAGTCCGATAGAAGCATGGCCGATCCAGTGTGACAATGAGTGGCAGCGGCCAGACATGTTTATTACGAATTTCTGGGCTGAGAAAACAGGAGAAAGGCCAAAAAAAAAAAAAAAAACAGAGACTTCCCACCGGAAGTCACCGCAGAGTGCAAAAACAGTGTCACACTGGAATTCTGACAGCAGTGATCCTGACACCCTCCATATACTCGGTGATTGAATAGAGGGTTCCACCCAATCAGATAATTGCACAACAGCAAGTAAAATGCTGAAAATCTTCTATGCAGTGGGCTAAGGCCACACCCCCAACCGATAGAAAAGATTCTGGCGGGAAGCTGTCTTTGCACGGGCGTGCCCAGTGTTAAGGAGAGGAGGAGGGGAGCGAATATCTCCTTACTTTTTCGGGTAACACATGTAAAACACTGACCGTGGGATCACGAGTACTACACAACAGGATTTGGGTCACTCAACTCTGGTTGCCAGTGGGACCATGCCCCTGGTGCTTGTCACTACTGTCTGGTCGAAGTTGCCTTGGTAGGGTGATGGTCCTGAGTGCTGGTCACACTGAGGTAGGATAGTAGGGACAGGGGGTGTGCTGGGAGTATTAACGTGGGGATGGGTAGGGTAGGTGGCCTATCCTAAGAGGACAGCCATTCGCTGTTGGTACCAGCAATCACCACGGGTCTGGTCCTTGGCCTCTACAACACCCTGGGCTTTCATAAAAAAAAAATAAAAAAAATGGATCTTCTGCTAGAACGTGGAATAATACACCACCAGATGTATTGTCTTCTGAGCATAGGGTGAGTTGAGGCCCTTAGGGCCACTGCACGTATTCCTAAAAAAAGAAAAACGAGAAAAAACAGAAGAAAAATAAGAAAACAAAAGAAAACCGGGAAAAAAGAAAGAAAAACAAAAAAAAAACGAGAAAACAGAGAATTGGTGACCCATAACCAAGCTGCACAGACTGCCACAGACCTGAATTCGAATCCATACTATATATTATTGGGCCACAAAGGCATTCTCCAAGTCTCTGCTCCACGAGGGTCCTTGCTAATTCGTGGGGCCCCTTCGGAAATGAGACTGAACGACTAGATTGCAACATATTTGTAAAAAAAAAAAAAAAAAAAAGAAGAAAATGCACCCACATGCACACAGATGTGTTCACAGTCTTGGGGTATGGGGTGGCCCTTACTTTTTTCCTTCTTGCAGTTTGAATTTCAAGCAGTAGGGGCATGTTTGGCCACCCCACCTTGTTAGTAGGGGTCAATTTTATTTTTACTTTTTCTTAGTGTTTGGGCTCGTAGGGCCACGTGTCCGAGGCCCAAGGCGCCGGTTCCGTTTTTCATAATTCAACGGAACACCCCCGTTTTCGCGTTAAACGCGATTTAACGGGGGGCCCCAGGCCCGTTGAACGGGTTCAACGGCGTTGAATTACGCCCGTTCTCCGTTCATAGGACACACAGTCGGTGGGATGCCGGCGTACAGTAACGACGATGGGAAAACGTCGTGGTACTCTCGGATGAGGTCATGAACTGCGGGCTCCAGTTTAGCCGAATATCGTGCGAGTTCCTCAGCGTCAGCGTCAGCGCCGGACGGCGGGGTGGACTCGACGGACGGCGGAGGGACGGAAGTAGAGATGGGAGCCATAGAGATAGAAGGAGGATCTGGCTCCTGAGGGATCAGCTCGGCGTCAGGACAGGGTGGATCATAGTGTAAGAGATCCTTCACGTCCACCATAAAGAAGGTGACGTCGTCCTGTCGAATGAAGTGAGCGAACTGCTGAGGCGAGGTGACAGTGATAGAGGGAGATGGTGTGGGCACTGAAGGCTCCGGGGGAGGAGGATCGGGGCGTGGTGTCGCAGTGGTACCTATGAAAGGTACGCGATACATCTGTCCACACTTCGTTTTGCGAACGAGAGTGTTGGTCGCCCAACCGGCCTCGGTGCTGCGGAATCAACGAGACCACGGAGTGCCGAGAATGAAGTCGTACCCCGTCTCCATCACATCGAAATGTGCAGAGGAGTGGTGGCGACGAGGCGCCGGGGGACGATCAGTCGGCTCGAGGGTGAGGAAGAAAGGAAGATCGGTGACCGTCTGATCAGAGAAGCGCTGGGTCTTGTCATCCCCTAGGGTGACAGAGATGGGAGACGGAGACCCGGTCGTAGGTAAGCGGGCTTCTTTCACCACACGGGGTCAATGAAGTCACCCTGAGAACCGGAATCCCACAGCGCTGAGTACACCCTCGTGGAGGTCCCCAATCGTACTGGGATGATTTTAAGGGTGCGATCAGGGTCAGAGAGGATGGTGAGAAGGCGACGCAGAGCTGCGATATGGAGAGTGAGTCGCTCCTTACGAGCCTGGAGCATGCTCAAGTCCAGAAGAGAGAACACAACGTCATCGAGAGTAGCGAGCTGCTCGCTGCAACGGCCTGAGCGAATGGCTCGACGCGTCGATAATCGCGACGGGAAAGGAAGGGAGACGGTGGTCTGCGGAGGCGCAAACGGTACTGCGACAGAGAGCTGAGTAAACTCTGTCGAGTCTTGCGATACCTCAGCTCCAGTAGCGAGAGGGGCGAACCTCAACGGAGATGTCGGGAAGCCGACTACTGAGCAGGGCGCAGGTGTACACTTCACCGTGGCTACGAGGCGCCGCGGGGACGTGAGGCGCCCGGGGGGGACTGAGCACGACGCTGACGAGAAAGGTCAGCGTAGTGGCGGTCGAGGGCGGTAGTGTAAGGGCACCGCGAGGAGGTATGACCATCCAAGCGGCAGCGCAAACACCCGCGCCGACCCAGAATAGCCGCGCGCTCCTTAGCGGAAAGGACACCACGAGGAGGGACGAAGTCCTGAGGGAGGTCCTCCTGAGGGACCTCGGGCGGCGACGCGCCAGCGTGACGAGGGCGGCTGCGTGCCCGAGAGAGGGCGGAGAGCGCGAGCTGAAGGCGCCCAGCTGCAGGGAGGGTAAAGTCCTCCAAGTGATAGTGGACGGCCTCGCAGAGATCGAGGTCGTCGCTGTGGTCGCCCTCAGGTGACAGTGGGGCAACAACGTCCTGCTCACCATGCTCAGCGCGTTGAAGCGGCGCGAGAAGTGGAGGCCCTGCTTCGTAGAACGGCGGGGATGACCGCGGAAAGGGAAACGGCGCTCGGAAGTGTCGTGAGAGGAGGAGGAGACGTAGCCCGTGCGCTGGGGATGGGAGGAGGAAGCGGGGTGAAGACGGGCTCGCATCCGCTGGTGGTCCCTGCCGGCCTCGTAAGCCTGTGGGGCCGATGCGAACTCGTACCACCATAGCTCGGAGCGGTACTCGAGAAGAAGGCTGGCCAAGAAACGATCGATAAGGGAAGCCTCGGGGAGGAACGCCACGTCGCAAACAAGGCGGGCATCCTGAAAGACCTGGATGTGGCGATCCAGACCAGCAGCACCACCAGAGCCGGACCAGCGTGTAGTGACGACACGCTCAAAGGCGTCAGTCACGTCGTATCGGGCTCCGAAGCGATCCTCGAGGAACGCCTGGAAATCCACGAAGGTAGGAGTCCGACCCTCACGATGGGAGTAGGCATAGAAATCCTCCCAGGCCTCGAAAGGACCGCCACTCAGGCGCGTGGAGAGGTGGCCCACCCACGTCTCGGGTGTGGCGCCCATGAGCTGGAGTGTGCGGGTGGCAGACTGCAGCCACCGAGACACGCGTATGCCTGTACCGTCATACAAGGCAATATCCGACAAGCGGATGAGTGGTGCGCCACCTTTTTGGCGACGAGGGGATCGAGGGGCGGAGGCCTGTGCCACGGCTGAGTAAGTCGGCGCAGGCCCTGGAGAAAGGGGCGCAGCTGACTGTGCCCTCGGACCGCATGGGGGAGCGGCAGTGGCAACAACGGCAGGCTGCGAGGGTGCTGCGGTAGAAGAGGTCGCAGCAACCGCGGGAGTAGGAAGAAGGTAGGAAGGAGTTGTATAGGGTGCAGGGCGCGAAAAGCGAGCCTGCATGGGAGGAAGGGTAGAGGAGGTAGGGGGTGCGCCYRAAGGCGMGGCCAYCTGTGAGGGTGGGGGTGGCTGAAGGCGTAAGAGGGCGAGGTCGGCCCGGAGCTRGGCAATCTCGTCCGCGAGACCTCGAACGTAGGTCGATCGAGGGGTGGCAGGAGGAAGAGTGGAGGGGGTGGACGCACAAGCGGCGCGGGGCATCCCAGAGGGGGAAGAGCCAGGTGGCGCTGCGGTCGTGCGAAGGGGAGGGAGAAGCGAGGCACCCGGAAAAGCTGAGACCATGGTAGCGGGTTGTTGTACCGTGGCCGTAGTGACCGGGATCAGGGCGGGTACGCCCGTAGACTGAGGGGGGGCCTGGATCGTAGCGGCCGTCGTGCTAGGGGCGTGGACAGTCACCAAGATGGCCGGGTCAGGGGCAACGGAGGAGGAAGCTCCGTTGTGGCCACCCTGTCGGAGGACGGGGGACCCGGACTGGGAGCCAGGAGATGACGGACACGCAGCGTCCTGGAGTTGCTGCATGTCGGCGGCAAGGGTCGCCACCTGCGCCTGTAAGGGCGTGAGGGTCGTGAGTTGCGCCTGGATGGGCGCAAGGGTTGCGAGTTGCGCCTGGATAGGCGCAAGGAGGGAGTTGAGGAGGGTGTGTAGATCCCCTTGGGGCTGATGGCCCTGGTCCGCCGGCACGGGTGTGGAGCCCGATGTTGTGGTCATTGCCGTGTCGGCGGCGTGTGACGCACCGTCGGCCATGGGGAGATGACGGACCGGACTGGAGGGGGCTAGAAAAGGTCCGCGTGAGCGGAGGGCGTAGGGGGAAGTCCGAGGTAGAAAGCGGCGAATGGCGCTAGCAAGGCTAGCACGGGCGCCGTCAAAGGCGGAGGGGTGGTTCGGGTCCAGGGTGGCCGAAGAGGACGGGGAAGTAGGGGGGTTTTGAGGAGCCCTAAACCCTACAAAAACCCTAAGAAAACCCTAAGAAAACCCTAACCGAGGTTTAAGTGGCTAGGGTAGGGTACCGGTGACCTAATCAAGAAAGTWAAATAGCAAGCATAAGGGGGGGGAGACGGGAGAAAAATAAATAAACAGCGAGATTTCGAGAAAAAATAAAAATAAATAAGAAAATAAATAAATAATAATAAAAATAATTAAAGAAATAAGTAAAGAGATGTGAAGGGAAACAATATTTATTTTTTTTTTTTTGAAATTTTCGGCAACATTTCCCTACTCCCCACAGGGTCAAGAATGTGCCAAGGGGAAGGGAGAGACCAAGGTGAGCACACTAGGTGTCAAGATGCCGCAAATAAAAAAAAAAATTCAAAAAATAAATAAAGAAATAATAGATAAAGAGATAAATAAAATAAATAAATAAATAAAGAAGTAAAAAGTGGATGAGGAGGTGGGGAGGAGTGACGTATCTAATTTGTCAAAAATTTTGGCAGCATTTCGTAACCCCCATGGGGTCGAAGTGTGCCGAGAAGACTAAGTGAAAGAAAAAACAGAAAATTTCGGCAGCACTTTGTTACCCCCACGGGGTCAAAACATGTGCCGAAAGTAGTAAAGACTAACACCTAATCAGATGTAGGGTTGCCATAATAAAATCGAATTTTCAGACTGAATAGAAAAATAAATAAAATAAATCAGAAAATGAGAAAAGAAGGTGGGAAAGAAGATATTTCGAATTTTTGGAAAAGAGAAAAAATAAATCAGAGAGATAGAAAAAAAGAAAAACAGAAAAATTCGAAGTGGGGGAAATGGGAATGAAAAAGTGAAGGAGAAGAGAAGGAAATAGGTGGGGGAGGGAAAAAGATGAAGTGGGAGGTGGGGGGATGAGATGGTGGTAGTTGGGGGAGAGGAGGGTTGGGGAAAGGTGGAGAGAGATCAAGAAGGAAGGAGAGAAGAAGGGGAAAAAAGGAGAGATGAAGAAAATAGAGTAAAAGAATGGATCATGGGAGAAAGGTGGGGTGGGGAAGATAAAAGGAGGAGAGAAAAGATGCAGTAGAAGGTGGGGGAAAGAGAAGGGGTGAATAAGAGGAGAAAGGAGAGGTAGGGAGAGTGGGTTAGTAGAGGGAGAGGGGAGAAGGGAGTGATACCTTGCCCTTAGTGTCTCCAAGGGCACAAGGTACACCAAGACCAGGAGGGTCTTGGCCTTCACTGCAGAAAGCCAGCTGTAGGGGAAAGGGCTAGGTACCACGATGTGACTGACGCCTTCAAGCGAATCGTCACTACACGCTGGTCCGACTCTGGTGGCGCTGTCGGCCTGGATCGCCAAATCTAGGTCTTTCAGGATGCCCGCCTAATTTGTGACATGGCGTTCGTCCCCGAGGCGGCCCTTATCGATCGTTTCTTGGCTAGCCTTGCGCTCGAGTACCGCTCCGAGCTGTGGCGGTACGAGATACATCGGCCCGCAGGCTTATGAGGCCGCCAGGGACCATCAGCGGATGCGGGCCCGTCTTCACCCCGCCTCCTCCTCCCAGCCACAACGTACTAGTTACGCCTCATTCTCCTCCCATGGCACTTCCCAGCGTCGTTCCCCCTTCCTCGGTCGCCCCCGCCGTTCCGCGCAGCAGGGCCGCCACTTCTCACGCCGCTTCAGCGCGCTCGAGTATGGTGAGCAGGATGCTGGTGCCCCGCTGTCGCCAGAGGGTGATCATAGTGATGACCTCGACCTCGGCGATGCCGTCCAGCACCACCTGGAGGACCCTACTCTCGCTATGGCTGAGCGCCTCCAGCTTATCCTCTCCACCCTTTCCCGGGCACGCAGCCGCCCTGGTCACGCTGGCGTGTCGCCCCCCGTGGTCCCTCAGCAAGACCTCCCTTAGGCTTTGTTCCTCCTCGCGGTGTCCTTTCCGCTGAGGAGCGCGCGGCTATTATGGGCCGACGTAGGTGTTTGCGATGCTGTCAGGACGGTCATACCTCCTCGTGGTGCCCTTACACCACCGCCCTTGACCACCACAACGCTGACCTTTCCCGCCAGCGTTGTGCTCAATCCCCCCCCGGCGCCTCGCATCCCCGCGGCGCCTCCTAGCCACGGTGCAGTGTACACCTCCGCCCTCCTCGGTAGTGGGCTTCCCGACATCTCCGTCGCGATTCGCCCCTCTCGCTAATGGAGCTAAGGTATCACAGGACTCGACAGCGTGTACTCAGCCCTCTATTGCAGTACCGTCTGCGCCTCCGCAGACCACCGTCTCCCCTCCTTCCCCGCCCCGACTACCCACGCACCGAGCCATTCGCTTAACCCGTTGCAGTGAGCAGCTCGCTACTCGCGAGGAGGTTGTGTCCTCTCTTTTGGACTTGAGCATGCTCCAAGCTCGTCAGGAGCGACTCACCCTCCATGTCGATGCATTGCGTCGCCTTCTCACCATCCTCTCGAACCCTGATCGCATCCTCTCGATCATCACCGTACGACTGGGGACCTCCACGAGGGTGTACTCAGCGTTGTGTAATTCCGGTTCTTAGGGCGACTTCTATCACCCACGTGTGGTGAAAGAAGCCCGCTTGCCCACGACAAGGTCTCCGACTCCCATCTCCGTTACCTTAGGGGATGACAAGACCCAGCGCTTCTTCGATCAGACGGTCACCGACCTCCCTTTCTTCCTCACTCTCGAGCCGACTTATCGTTACTCGGCGTCTCGTCGCCACAGCTCCTCTGCACATTTCGATGTGATGGAGACGGGGTACGACTTCATTCTCGGCACTCCGTGGTATCGTCGGTTCCGCAACACCGAGGCCGATTGGGCGGCCAACACTCTCGTTCTCAAAACGAAGTGTGGACAGACGTATCGCGTACCTTTCATAGGTAGCACCGCGACACCACGCCCCGATTCTCCTCCCCCGGAGCCTTCCGTGCCCACACCATCTCCTTCTATCACCGTCACTTCGCCTCTGCAGTTCGCCCACGTCATCCGACAGGACAACGTCACCTTCTTTATGGTGAACGTGACGGATCTCTTACACTATGATCGACCCTGTCCCGACACCGAGCTCATCCCTCTGGAGCTAGATCCTCCTTCTATCTCCATGGCTCCCATCTCTACTTCCGTCCCTCCGCCGTCCGTCGAGTCCACCCCGCCGTCGCACGCGGACGCTGACGGTGAGGAACTCGCACGATGTACGGCTGATCTGGAGCCCGCTGTTCGTGACCTCATCCGAGAGTACTACGACGTTTTTCCATCGTCGTTCTCGTACGCCGACATCCCACCGATGCGTGACGTCCAACACTCCATTCAGCTTGTGCCTGACTATCGTGTTCACCACCAGGCACCCTACAGACTCTAAATCCCCGAGGCCACCGAACTCAAGCATCAGCTTGAGGAGCTCCTGAGACTGGGTTTCATTAAACCCAGCAACTCCCCGTGGGGTGCACCCGTCCTCTTTGCTCGCAAAGCGGATGGAACTCTCCGTCTCTGCATCGACTGTCTCGGTCTCAACCGCTACACGGTTAAGAACAGCTACCCCATGCCTCATTCCGATGAGTTGTTCGACCGCCTAGCAGGCAACCGCTTCTTTACAAAGATTGATCTTCGTAGCGGTTACCATCAAATCCGCGTCGCTGCAGCCGACCAGCCGAAGACTGTGTTCCAATCGCGATTCGGCCACTACGAGTTCACGGTGATGCCATTCGGCCTCACCAATGCACCCGCTACCTTTCGGAGGGCGATTCACGACATCTTCAGGGACATCCTAGAGCAGTACGTTTTCGTCTACCTCGACGATTTCCTGGTCTACAGTCGTACCCTTGAGGAGCACCTCAGACACCTCCGCGACGTCCTTGACCGCTTGCGCAGGAATGGCTTCTACACCAAGTTGAGCAAGTGCCGCTTTGCCCAGCACAAAGTGGATTTCTTAGGACAATACGTGTCTGACCAGGGTCTCGACATGGACGACGCGAAGATCACTGCTATTGCGGAGTGGCCCGCTCCCACATCCGCCAAGCAGCTTCGAGCTTCCTAGGCCTGACCAACTACTATAGTAATTTCATCCGGGGATACGCTAGGTATTCCTACTTCCTTACCTCCACCCTCCTCCGGAAAAACCCACCCTGGGCTTGGACACCCCTCCACAAGGACGCCTTCCACGCCCTCAAGAAGGCGGTGACATGCGCACCGGTTCTTCACCTACCCGATTTTGACCTCCCTTTTATCCTTACCACCGATGCGTCAGACTTCGCTGTAGGAGCAGTGCTTTCTAAGGTCTTCCCCTCCTCTCCTAATTCCTGTCATCCTCGTATCCTTCGCTTCCCACCACCTACCCCTACCACTGCTTCCCGACTGACGCCTACTCGTCCAGCTACTGAGGAGCCTTTTATTGACTATTCTCCTACCATCGCCGAGGACGACACTGTCGAGTCTCGCTCAGGTGATTGTCCGATAGCCTTCTACTCTCGCCAGCTCCTGCCCGCCGAGATAAACTACACCGTTGATGAACGTGAGGTTCTCGCACTAGTTTATACCGCTCGGCACTGACGTCACTACTTGCACGGGGCACCGTTCACGGTGCGTATGGACAACTCTGTGGTCCAGGCTTTTCTGACAAAACCGAAGCTCACTCCTCGACAGGCTCGCTGGTGGCGCGACCTATCCGAGTTTAGTTTCACCACTGAGCATATCAAGGGTGAGACTAATCGGGTCGCCGATGCCCTATCCCGGCGCCCTGACCGCGACCAGGAGCACATCCAGCTCTTTTCCATCTCGGTCAGCACCGTCCACCACTCGGTGATCGACGAGTTTCGCACTCAGTACCGCCACTGCCCCGACTATCGCGACATCCACGCGACCCCATCGGAGTGGCAAGACTGTCCCGAACTACTCTCTCGGGGACAACGGTCTTGTGTATTGGCACGATTCACAGGGCACCAGAGAGCCCCGTATTTGTGTTCCCTCCACTGGACAGCTACGTGTCCGAGCAGTAGCAGAGTTCCATGACCAGGCAGCCGCCAGTCATATGGGCTGCCACAAGACGTTGGCTCGTGTGAGCCGCCTGTACGTCTGGCCGAAGCGCAAGGACTTTGTGAAGGACTACGTCGCAGAGTGTCCGACCTGTCAGAAGGTGAACAGTGCAAACCACTTCCCTTGTGGTTTGCTCCAGCCTCTTCCTATCCCTGAGGGTCGTTGGCAGTCCATCTCGATGGACTTTATCGGTCCCCTTCGTCCTCCGACCCCTCGCGGTTATGATGCTATCCTGGTCGTCGTCGACCGCTTCACGAAGCGTGCACACTTTGTTCCGTGCCGCTATGCCATCAGTGCACGTGAGGTCGCCGACATCGTGTTTGACGGAGTCGTGCGTGACCACGGCTTACCTCTGAGCATCATATCTGACCGTGACCCGCGCTTTACCAGCCGATTCAGGCAACGGCTCCACGATGTATACGACACTCAGCTCCGCTTCTCCTCATCTTACCATCCTCAGACTAATGGTGAGAATGAGATCATGAACAGGACTCTCGGAGATATTCTCCGAAAGATTGTTCGTGACGACCAGCAGTGGGATCTCCATCTTGCCCACGCGGAAATAGCCTACAACCACGCCGTCTCGCCAGCCACGGGAATGTCGCCTTACTATTGCGACCTCGGCTATCACCCTCGTGTTCCCGCGGACTTCCTCCGACCGTCCCAGCTGCACACCGACACGAGTTGTCCCGCGCTGGATGATTGGGTTGCACACATGACGTCGATTATGAAGACCGCATATGAGCACATAGCCGCTTCCGAGACTCGCATGGCAGCACGTGCGAACCGATTGAGAATGGATCATCCATTCAAAGTCGGTGATGATGTGCTTATCGACGCCCGCCACTTACAGCTCAAAGCGGACATGCTTCGCAAGTTTCGGCGTCGCTTCTTTGGCCCATGCAGCATCCTCCAAGCCGTCGGTTCTGATACGGCTTCTAGCCCGGTCAGCTTCCGTGTGAAGCTGCCCGACTATCTACGTCAGACTCGTGTGCACGATGTCTACCACGTCTTGTTACTGCGTCCTTACTGCAGACCGTCTTAGCGTTTCGTTGGACGACAATACGAGCGCCCTCCACCCATCATGGTGGATGACCACGAGGAGTTCCTCGTTTCAGACATCATTGGCCGCCGAGTCACCGACGACAACCCTCCCCACGTCGAGTATCTCGTACGTTGGAAGAGTTAGCCTGATGAGGAGGCTACCTGGGAGCCCCTCGAGCACTTGCAGCACGCTCGCATGTTGGTGCGTGCCTATGACCGTGCTCGTCGTGCTGGGTTCACTGCTCCTCCTCAGCCCACCGACCCTCCTCCTTTCCTCCCGGCTGAGGAGACCGCTGAAGTCGAGCCTGCTCCATTTGAGGCAGACCTTCAACAGCAATTGGATGCTTCTCAGCGTCCACAGCGCACTCGTCGTCGTCCTGCTCGATACGACGATTGACTATAACTTACCTTCCCACGTCCTTGACTTCTCAGTACTCCATCTATTCCAGCTTTGTTACCTTCGCTCGTCGACGCTGCGGCTCTTCCTCGACGACATTCCGGACTTCTCATCGTGGACGTCATCCGCAGCTTCATGGACTTCGTCACGATCAGCTCTGCCTACTTCAGACGTCACCACTCTCTTACCACTTTACCCTGTACAGTACCCTGCTTGTGTCGCATGATGGTCKCCCTTTWGCCGGGTTCCTCTGAGTTGGGCTSTCCCTTGGTATGCGCATAGGCATCGGGACCGTAGCGTTGCCCKGGCTTCCCATCTTACGGATCTAGCTCCGACTTCCCTCACTTTAGGAGTCATTTGCATGATTCCGTTACCCATCATCTTTCTACCCTTCGCCGGCCCTCACGCCCTAGTTAGGAAGCCCTGCATGCTTCATCTAGGTGCGCCTAGTATACCAGGCTCCCTTGTTCCCTTGCATGGTYGACCCTYYATAGCGGTCACCCCTTAGTCGAGCATTACCCGCCCTGATGGTCTATCYGTTAGGGTCATTGGTTYTGTTCGYTCCCAGTTCYCTACCCTCATTGAGCCTCACGACWTGTGTTTCCCCCTGTCACCATGTGTGGATTCCCTTAGGAGTTTTCGACCCCTAGGCTGCATTCGCCASCCTCAGAGACCATCCCACCCTTTGGTTTGCGACACACTTCTGTTGTGACATATGAGTGACTTGTTGTTGCTTTGTTGCTCTCAGACTGAGGCTACTGCCTCTGACATTTCTAGGATTTAGTTGTTCTGCTTTTGGTGTTCTTAGGACCTTTACACTACTCAGCTGTTCCCAGACTGAGGTTACTGCCTCCAACATTGTTAGATCTAGTTGTCAGTACTTTCTGCTTTCCTAGGACATGCATGCTAGTTAGTTGCTTTTGCTTTCCTAGGACATGTATGCCAGTTAGTTGTTTTTGCTTTCACTTAGGCTGTTAGCTGTGACATTGCTGTTTTGTGACATTTTCTATCCTAGGTTGCATCGCATGGACTCAGCATGGMGYTTGCTCYGCATCCTAGACTAYTYAGGTTTTCTTTTTCTTTGGTAGAGTTCCGCTTCTTGGCGGAAGCGTGTTTGCATCTAGGCGATCCATCACAGGCCGAGGATCGTGTAGCGGACCTCTGGTTGGCCTGTGAGACCAGCCCCTTGGCCTGTTCTCACAGGCATGTGTTCTTTTTAGGGGCAGCCCAATCCAGTCCAGACCGGTACCAGCCAGTCCAGTCCAGTCCAGTCAGTCCGCTGGGGTATACCCCAGCAGTTGTCTGTTTCGTCCTCATTCTTGACTTGCACATTTTGGAGTACGTGCGTTGGAGTCTTGCGTGGGGAGCTGCGTTGTGCCATCTCGCTCCCCCCTTCTTCCTCCATCTTCTCCATCTCTATCACTAGCGAAGCACCACACCTGGTGGGTCCGCTATAGAGCGTGTGGGCTTTGGCCGCCAACTCAATGTGGCTAGTAGGTGAGTCATCCTGCATCAACGCCATAGATATGTTTTTGCCCAGGTGTTAGGTCGATGGATACTTGGATTCGTAACGGTGAATGCATTGTCCTCTTCCTCTTAGCTCCTCTACTCTTACCCCACTTCCGTGCTATCCTCCTCCGGCTCGTATGCACTCCAATTCAGTTATCTAGGGCAATTTTTAATAATCTTTTTCATTGTTCTCTTCTAACCGAAAAAGCTGTAAGAGCACATTAAAAATAAAAAAAGAAAAAAAAGCAAGAGTAACTTTTGAGGGCGTACTCACATTACTACTTTCTTAAGTGTATCTGACGGCATTTATGTCGTACTTTTCTTTCCCCTATTCTTTTTAAGTGGTATAGGTCGTCCTCCTGTTGCACATCCTTCGCTCCCACCTCATCTTGTTCCCTTCGTCTGCAGTTTTTTTGTCTACGTCTTTGCCCATCCCCTCTTAATCTCTTCGCCCCTTTTTTCCCAAGGCCTCCTCCCACCTCAACTTCATGAAACTTTCCCAAGCAGGGGAATGTAAAAGGGAGTCGACAAGACACAGAGGATATGAGAAAAGGGACAGAGAACGAGGAAGAGGAGGAGGAGGAGGAGGATATGGAAATAACTGGGAGAGGAATGAGACATGAAAGATGATATATAAGAGGCAAGGGAGGAAGAAGAGGTCGAAGGGAGGAAGAGGAGGTTGAAAAGTGGATATAGAGACCAGGAGGGAAGAAGAGGGAGGACATTTCTTAGTCCACAGGGGTAAGCAACATTAACAACAATCTTGAAGATCGAACCAGGTTAAAAACGAGGACCGTTTGGAGGAAAGGGAGTTGAGGGGGGAGGGGTGAAGTTGGAAGACAAGGAGACAGTAGAAAATATCAAGAAACAAAAAAAAGGAGCTATCTATAGTTAACAGGATCCTTTGACCCTCCCCATCCGAACCTCCCTCTTTCGCACTAGCCTCCCCTCTTCCATCGGCATCTTTCACTTCTTGACCGTTTATTCCCGCTTCTACTGAAAGTTTCCTCCTCTTTATTCTTCTTGTTCGTCTTGGTAATTGTTCTCACGCACAGATAGACAAACACACACACACACACACACACACACACACACACACACACACACACACACACACACAGAGAGAGAGAGAGAGACAAAGAGAGAGAGAGAGAGAGAGAGAGAGA
>BFEA01000408.1:1338844-1348890 GCA_003427395.1 Chara braunii
AGAGAGAGAGAGAGAGAGAGAGAGAGAGAGAGAGAGAGAGAGAGAGAGAGAGAGAGAGAGAGAGAGAGATGCGCACGCCGCGTGCCGTCACGTGCCGTCGCGTGCCGTAGCGTGCCGTCGCGTGCCGTAGCGCCCGAGACGATTGAGAAGCCCGCCCCTTCGAAGGGCGATTTCAGGGCGGGGCACGGGCACACGTTCAGAAAGGGCGTTTGGGCGGGCCTAACCGGTATCGCACGACCCAGATTGCGGGGCGGTCACCACCTGCGGACGGCCCAGATCGCAGGCCGATGAGAAAAGTTCTCATCGGCCTGCGATCTGGGCCGTCCGCGGGTGGTGACCGGGCCGCAACCTGGGATGGTAGATATGACGTTAGCGATTCTTATAGTATTGTAGATTAGTCCCCATGATACCCCCTCGACACCATGCAAATTGGCTGTGAGTAGTTGGCCTGGACAGCTGGCACAAAAATAGTACATCCATGAACTGTTGAAAAAGTACACTCATGATCAGTTGACTCAATTTGTACACCCATGATCTCTTGAAATACATTGAAATACAGACCTGAACTCGAATCGAGACAAAACTAGATTAATAAAATTTAATAATTATGAATTACCAAATCCCGATCAGTTCAACCATATCCCAAGCCCGTCACCCTTTATAAAGGAGGGGGAAAAATCAAGGTCACCATTTGGGGGCAAGGACAACCAAGATTGAGGGTTGACACGGGATACAGGTGTGTGAAACACAATGAAAAGAACTGTCCAAGGTTGTTGTTTCTATTTTGTTGTGTATTATGTTGTCCTTTGACCCCATCCCAAACCTCCACCTTCCTGCCTGCAGCTTTGTCTGTCCGTTTGTCTTCCTCGGTCCCTCCCTCCCAAAATCTCGTCATTTGCACAGTATTGTCCCTCGACCCAAGCACAATGTGGTATGCACGCCTCCCACACGGGCCCTGTTATGACCCGATTGTAGTTGGGGGTCCTAGGAGTAGTGTAGAGGAGGGGTTCATTTCATTTTCTGGTTCGCCTGCATCTTTTTGGGTATTTTTTTCTTTTTTTGCCCAGTTTATTTGGTCTTTTCCGAGTTCTTTGTCTCTTCTCAGTTCTTTTGGGTTTGAGTTCAAGTCTGTCCGGTTTCTTACGATCAACATTTTTGTCCCGTTCAGGTAGGACTGGTCTGGACACGTCGTTTTTTTTGGTTGGTCCAGACCAGTAAGGCTTATGTACTATTCCAGTAGTCTGGGCCGATTCAGGCTCGGCTGCCACAGTTTGAGCCAGGCATAGCCTGTCTGCGCTGGACCGCATTGTTTAGGTCCAGCTACACGTTTTGGCTAGAATAGGTTTTCGGGCCTGGATCCGAGTTCTTTGTCTGTTCTCAGTTATGTTGGGTCTGAGTTCGAGTCTGTCCGGTCTCAGAGACTAAGCAGTTTTGTCCGGTTCAGGTAGGACTGGTCTGGACAAGTCATTTTGTTTAGTTGGTCTAGACCAGTAAGGCCTAGTGTACAATTCTAGTAGTCTGGCCGATCCATGCCCAACAGCCACAGTTCGAGCCAGGCACAGCACTCCTGGGCTGGGCCGGACTATTTAGGTCCAGCTACACGTTTTGGCCAGAACAGTTTTTCGGGCTTGGATCCTGGATTGTCGACCAGTAGTCCGATCGGACGATCACCGATACATGAGGACACTAGGAGAAGTTGGTCTAGCGCCATAGATAACTCGATCGGCCTCATTGCTGACACACAGCATTTGGAGGTTGAGGTCGATGCACTGCTGCACAGCGCTCTTCAGACAAGACAAGTTAGGCGGAGTAGTGAAGTAGGAGGTTAAGGCAGAGGCCCGATGGGAGGCGACATACCTGCAGACTTACCTAGGTGCGATTGTCTCAGCGGTATAAAACGCACCCCTAACGGGCTGCGAACATCACCCTCAGCCCGCCCACGGTCTATTTGCCACGTGCCATGATTCACTCGTGCCATATGTCAAGCCACTGCCCCTATTGAGGATAGCAATGAGCATGTCCCTGACCAAGACTTGCACGGGCTCCACAAGGGATGCCCTCTTCCCATCTCGTGTGCTGGCCCAACAACTGACGGGATTATGTGTGGTAAAATTGTACAATATCAAGAGCTGATTTTTCTAAATCCTTCCTTTCAAATAATTGTAAAATTTTGATTGCCCCTCCCTCTCCCAGCATGTGTGTCTCCTCGCTTCCGAACTACTAAAAAATTTTCACAAATTATCACATATGGAGATGCATGAGCAGTTTATGTATGACCCTCAGCTACCGTGTTCACCCAAATACTGGCAAATAGAACACACACTGTCAAACCGTTATTAGCACTCTGTCTAGACTGCAAGTTACTCCAATTACAGTTGTAATTACTATGCGTTCACTTCAGGGGAAGGCAGTAGTTCTATGTGAATGGATTCACACTGCAATTTTTCTCAGACCCTGTTCCAGGGTCCCCAACTATTGCAGTCCCCAGACCGTTCCGGTAGCTGAATCTTAGGGTCTGTAGGTGTAAGCGTCGCAGTTCAGTGAGTACAGTACCTGTAAGAGCATGCCAGTCCCCAAAGTCCAAAATTTGCAGCAGGCTACCAAGTAAGCAACGGAAGTCGGGAACTTTCCCAAATAGCAACTTAGCAAGGCAGATGTAGCGGACCCACCAGGTGTGGTGCTCCGCTAGTGACAGAGATGGAGATGGAGGAAGAAGGAGGGAGCAAGGTGCACAGCGCAGCTCCCCACGCAAGACTCCAACGCACGTACTCCAAAATGTGCAAGTGAAGAATGAGCGTGAAAACAGACAATGGYTGGGGTATACCCCWGCGGACTGACGGGACTGGACTGGACTGGCTGGTACCGACAGAGRTACCGGCCTGGACTGGCCTACCCCGAATACAACACADGCCTGTGAGAACAGGCSAAGGGGCTGGTCTCACAGGCCAACCCGAGGTCCGCTACAMGATCCTCGGCCTGTGATGGATCGCCTAGATACAAACATGCTTCCGCCAAGAAGCGGAACTCTACCAAAGAAAAKAAAACCTGAGTAGTCTAGGATGCGGAGCAAGCTCCATGYTGAGTCCATGCGATGCAACCTAGGATATAAAATGTCACAAAACARCAATGTCACAGCTAACAGCCTAAGTGAAMGCAGAAGCAACTAACTAACATACATGTCCTAGGAAAGCAAAAGCAACTAACTAGCATACATGTCCTAGGAAAGCAGAAAGTAGTGACAACTAGATCCTAGAATGTTGGAGGCACTAGCCTCCGTCTGGTAACAACTGACTACTGTACAAGTCCTAAGAACAGCAAAAGCAGAACAACTAAATCCTAGACATGTCAGAGGCAGTAGCCTCAGTCTGCGAGCAACAAAGCAACAACAAGTCTATCATATGTCACATGAGAAGTGTGTCGCAAACCAAAGGGTGAGATGGTCTCTGAGGGTGGCGAATGCAGCCTAGGGGTCAAAAACTCCTAAGGGCATCCACACATAGATAACAGGGAGACACATGTCATCAGGCTCAATGAGGGTAGGGAACTGAGAGCGAACATAACCAATGACCCTAACAGATAGACCATCAGGGCGGGTAATGCTCGACTAAGGGGTGACCGTTATGGCGGTTCGACCATGCAAAGGAACAGGGGAGCCTGGTATACTGGGCGCACCTAGATGAAGCATGCGGGGCTGCCTAACTAGGGCCTGAGGGCCGGCGAAGGGTAGAAAGATGATGGGTGAGGGAATCATGCAAATGACTCCTAAAGTGAGGGAAGTCGGAGCTAGATCCGTAAGATGGGAAGCCAGGGCAATGCTACGGTCCCGATGCCTATGCGTATACCAAGGGAGAGCCCAACTCARAGGAACCCGGCTAAAGGGAGACCATCATGCGACACCAGCAAGGTACTGTACAGGGTAGAGTGGTAAGAGAGTGGCGACGTCTGAAGTAGGCRGAGCTGATCGTGATGAAGTCCATGAAGCTGTCGATGACGTCCACGATGAGAAGTCCGGAATGTCGTCGAGGAAGAGCCGCAGCGTCGACGGGCTGAAGTAGCAAAACTGATGTGGATGGAGTACTCAGAAGTCGAAGACGTGGGAAGGTAAGTACGAGCCAATCGTCGTATCGAGCAGGACGACGACGAGTGCGCTGTGGACACTCAGAAGCATCCGGCTGCTGCTGAAGGTCTGCCTCAGCTGGAGCAGGCTCGACTTCAGCGGTCTCCTCAGCCAGAGGAGAAGGAGGAGGGTCAGTGGGCTGAGGAGGAGCAGTGAACCCAACACGACGAGCATGGTCATAGGCACGCACCAACATGCGAGCGTGCTGCAAGTGCTCGAGGGGCTCCCAGGTAGCCTCCTCATCAGGGTAACCCTTCCAACATACGAGATACTCGACGTGGGGAGGGTTGTCGTCGGTGACTCGGCGACCAATGATGTCTAAAACGAGGAACTCCTCGTGTCCGTCCACCATGATGGGTTGAGGGCGCTCGTATGGTCGTCCAGTGAAACGCTCAGACGGTCTGCGATAAGGACGCAGTAAGGAGACGTGGTAGACATCATGCACACGAGCCTGGCGTAGGTAGTCGGGCAGCTTCACATGAAAGCTGACCGGGCTAGATGCTGTATCAGAACCGACGGCCTGGAGGATGCGGCATGGGCCAAAGAAGCGACGCCGAAACTTGCGAAGCATGTCTGCTTCGAGCTGTAAGTGGCGGGCGTCGATAAGCACATCATCACCGACTTTGAATGGATGATCCATTCTCGATCGGTTCGCACGTGTTGCCATGCGAGTCTGGGAAGCGGCTATGTGCTCATGTGCGGTCTTCATAATCGACGTCATGTGTGCAACCCAATCATCCAGCGCGGGATAACTCGTGTCAGGGTGCATCTCGGACGGTCGAAGGAAGTCCCCAGGAACACGAGGGTGATAGCCGAGGTCGCGATAGTAAGGCGACATTCCCCTGGTTGGCGAGACGGCGTGGTTGTAAGCTATCTCCGCGTAGGCAAGATGAAGATCCCACTGCAAGTCATGACGAACAATCTTTCGAAGAATATCTCCGAGAGTCCTGTTCGTGATCTCGGTCAGACCATCAGTCTGAGGATAGTAAGACGAGGAGAAGCGGAGCTGAGTGCCGTATACCTCGTGGAGCCGTCGCCAGAATCGGCTGGTAAAACGCGGGTCACGGTCAGATATGATGCTCAGAGGTAAGCCGTGGTCACGCACGACTCGGTCGAACACGATGTCGGCGACCTCATGTGTACTGATGGCATAGCGGCACGGAACAAAGCGTGCACTCTTCGTGAAGCGGTCGACGACGACCAGGATAGCATCATGACCGGGAGGGGTTGGAGGACGAAGAGGACCGATAAAGTCCATCGAGATGGACTGCCAACGACCCTCTGGGATAGGAAGAGGCTGGAGCAAACCATAAGGCAGGTGGTCCGCACTGTTCACCTCCTGACAGGTCAGACACTTTGCGACGTAGTCCTTCACAAAGTCCTTGCGCTTCAGCTAGACGTACAGGAGGCTCACACGAGCCAACGTCTTGTGGAAGCCCATATGACCGGCAACTGCCTGGTCATGGAACTCTGCTACTGCTAGGACACGTAGCTGTCCTGTGGAGGGAACGCAAATACGGGGCTCTCTGGTGCCCTGTCAACTGTGCCAGTACACAAGACCATTGTCCCCAAGAGAGTAGTTCGGGACGGTCTTGCCACTCCGAAGGGTCGCGTGGATGTCGCGATAGTCGGGGCAGTGGTGGTACTGAGTGTGAAACTCATCGATCACCGAGTGGTGGACAGTGGTGACCGAGATGGAAGAGACCGGGATAAGACATCTGCGACCCGATTAGTTTCACCCTTGATGTGCTCAGTGGTGAAACTAAACTCGGATAGGTCGCGCCACCAGCGAGCCTGTCGAGGAGTGAGCTTCGATTTTGTCAGAAAAGCCTGGACAACAGAGTTGTCTGTACGCACCGTGAACGGTGCCCCGTGCAGGTAGTGACGCAAGTGCTAAGCGGCATAAACTATTGCGAGAACCTCACGTTCATCAGCAGTGTAGTTTATCTCGGCGGGCAGGAGCAGACGAGAGTAGAAGGCTATCGGACAATCACCGGAGCGAGACTCGACAGTGTCGTCCTCGACGATGGTAGGAGAATAGTCAATAGAAGGCTCGTCGGTAGCTGGACGAGTAGGCGTCAGTCGGGAAGCAGTGGTAGGGGTAGGTGGTGGGAAGCGAGGGATACGAGGATGAGAGGAATCAGGAGAGGAGGGGAAGACTTGAGAAAGCACTACTCCTACAGCAAAGTCTGACGCATCGGTGGTAAGGATAAAAGGGCGGTCAAAATCGGGTAAGTGAAGAACCGGTGCGCATGTCACCGCCTTCTTGAGGGCGCGGAAGACGTCCTCATGGAGTGGTGTCCAAGCCCAGGGTGGGTTCTTCCGGAGGAGGGTGGAGGTAAGGACGTAGGAATACCTAGCGTATCCCCGGATGAAGTTACTATAGTAGCTGGTCAGGCCTAGGAAGCTGCGAAGCTGCTTGGCGGATGTGGGRGMRGGCCACTCCGCAATAGCAGTGATCTTYGCGTCGTCCATRTGGAGACCCTGGTCAGACASGTAGTGTCCTAAGAAATCCACTTTGTGCTGGGCAAAGCGGCACTTGCTCAGCTTGGCGTAGAAGCCATGTCTGTGCAAGCGGTCAAGGACGTCGCGGAGGTGTCTGATGTGCTCCTCAAGGGTACGACTGTGGACCAGGATATCGTTGAGGTAGACGAGAACGTACTGCTCCACGATGTCCCTGAAGATGTCATTTATCGCCCTCTGGAAGGTGGCGGGTGCATTGGTGAGACCGAATGGCATCACCGTAAACTTGTAGTGGCCGAAGCGCGATCGGAACGCTGTCTTCGGCTGGTCGGTTGCAGCGACGCAGATCTGATGGTAACCGCGACGAAGATCAATCTTCGTAAAGAAGCGGTTGCTTGCTAGGCGGTCGAACAGCTCATCGGAACGAGGCATGGGGTAGCTGTTCTTAACCGTGTAGCGGTTGAGACCGCGATAGTCGATGCAGAGACGGAGAGTTTCATCCGCTTTGCGAGCAAGGAGGACGGGTGCACCCCACGGGGAGTTGCTGGGTTTAATGAAACCCAGTCTCAGGAGCTCCTCAAGCTGACGCTTGAGTTTGGTGGCCACGGGAATCGAGAGTCTGTAGGGTGCCTGGTGGTGAACACGATAGTCAGGCACAAGCTGAATCGAGTGCTCGACGTCACGCATCGGTGGGATGCCGGCGTACGAGAACGACGATGGGAAAACGTCGTGGTACTCTCGGATGAGGTCACGGACTACGGGCTCCAGGTCAGCCGTATATCGTGCGAGTTCCTCAGCGTCAGCGTCAGCGCTCAACGGCGGGGKGGACTCGACGAACGGCGGAGGGACGGAAGTAGAGATGGGAACCATGGAGATAGAGGGAGGATCTGGCTGCAGAGGGATGAGCTCGGCGTCGGGACAGGGTGGATCATATTGTAAGAGATCCGTCACGTCCACCATAAAGAAGGTGATGTCGTCCTGTCGAATGAAGTGAGCGAACTGCCGAGGCGAGGTGACGGTGATAGAGGGGGATGGTGTGGGCACTGACGGCTCTCGAGGAGGAGGATCGGGGCGTGGTATCGCCGTGGTACCTATGAAAGGTACGCGATACGTCTGTCCACACTTCGTTTCGAGAACGAGAGTGTTGGTCGCCCAATCGGCCTCGGTGCTGCGGAACCGACGAGACCACGGAGTGCCGAGAATGAAGTCATACCCCGTCTCCATCACATCGAAATGTGCAGAGGAGCGGTGGCGATGAGACGCCGGGGAACGATCAATCGGCTCCAGAGTGAGGAAGAAGGGGAGGTCGGTGACCGTTTGATCGAAGAAGCGCTGGGTCTTGTCATCCCTTAGGGTCTAGTCGTACCCAGGCCTCGAAAGGACCGCCACGCAGGCGCGTGGAGAGGTGACCCACCCACGTCTCGGGTGTGGCGCCCATGAGCTGGAGTGTGCGGGTGGCAGACTGCAGCCACCGAGGCATGTGTATGCCTGTACCGTCATACAAGGCAATGTCCGACAAGCGGATGAGTGGTGCGCCACCATTTTGGCGGCAAGGGGATCGAGGAGCAGAGGCCTGTGCCACGGCTGAGTAAGTCGGCGCAGGTCCTAGAGAGAGGGGCGCAGCTGACTGTGCGGTCGGGCCGCATGGGGGAGCGGCGGTGACAACAGCGGCAGGCTGCGAGGGTGCTGCGGTAGAAGAGGTCGCAGCAACCGCGGGAGTAGGAAGAAGGTAGGAAGGAGTTGTGTAGAGTGCAGGGCGCGGAAAGCGAGCCCGCATGGGAGGAAGGGTAGAGGAGGTAGGGGGTGCGCCCGAAGGCGCGGCCACCTGTGAGGGTGGGGGTGGCTGAAGGCGTAAGAGGGCGAGGTCCGCCCGGAGCTGGGCAATCTCGTCCGCGAGACCTCGAACGTAGGTCGATCGAGGGAAGGCAGGAGGAAGAGTGGAGGGGGTGGACGCACAAGCGGCGCGGGGCATCCCAGAGGGGGGAGAGCCAAGTGGCGCTGCGGTCGTGCGAAGGGGAGGGAGAAGCGGGGCACCCGAAAAAGCTGAGACCATGGTAGCGGGTTGTTGTACCGTGGCCGTAGTGACCGGGATCTGGGCGGGTACGCCCGTAGACTGAGGGGGGGCGTGGCTCGTAGCGGCCGTCGTGCTAGGGGCATGGACAGTCACCAAGATGGCCGGGTCAGGGGCAACAGAGAAGGAAGCTCCGCTGTGGCCACCCTGTCGGAGGACAGGGGACCCGGACTGGGAGCCAGGAGATGACGGACACGCAGCGTCCTGGAGTTGCTGCATGCCGGCGGCAAGGGTCGCCACCTGCGCCTGTAAGGGCGCGAGGGTCGCAAGTTGCGCCTGGATGGGCGCAAGGGTCGCGAGTTGCGCCTATATGGGCACGAGGAGGGAGGTGAGGAGGGTGTGTAGATCCCCCTGGGGCTGATGGCCCTGGTCTGCCGGCACGGGTGTGGAGCCCGATGCCGTGGTCCTCACCGTGTCGGCGGCGTGTGACGCACCGTCGGCCATGGGGAGATGACGGACCGGACTGGAGGGGGCCAGAAGAGGTCCGCGTGAGCGGAGGGCGTAGRGGGAAGTCCGCGGTAGAAAGCGGCGAACGGCGCTAGCAAGGCTAGCACGGGCGTCGTCAAAGGGGGARGGGTGGTTCGGGTCCAGGGTGCCCGAAGAGGACGGGGAAGTAGGGGGGTTTTGAGGAACCCTAAACCCTACAAAACCCCTAAGAAAACCCTAACCGAGGTCTAAGTGGCTAGGGTAGGGTACCGGTGACCTAATCAAGAAAGTAAAATAGCAAGCATAAGAGGGGGGGAGACGGGAGAAAAATAAATAAACAGCGAGATTTCGAGAAAAAATAAAAATAAATAAGAAAATAAATAAATAATAATAAAAATAATTAAAGAAATAAGTAAAGAGATGTGAAGGGAAACAATATTTATTTATTTATTTATTTATTTTTTTGAAATTTTCGGCAGCATTTCCCTACCCCCCACGGGGTCAAGAATGTGCCATGGGGAAGGGAGAGACCAAGGTGAGCACACTAGGTGTCAAGATGCCGCAAAAAAAAAAAAAAAATAAAAAAAAAATAAAGAAATAATAGATAAAGAGATAAATTAAAAAAATAAATAAATAAAGAACTAAAAGTGGATGAGGAGGTGGGGAGGAATGACGTATCTAATTTGTCAAAAATTTTGGCAGCATTTCATTACCCCCATGGGGTCGAAGTGTGCCGAGAAGACTAAGTGAAAGAAAAAGAAAAAAAAACAGAAAATTTCGGTAGCACTTCGTTACCCCCACGGGGTCAAAACGTGTGCCGAAAGAAGTAAAGACTGACACGTAATCAGATTGAGAGTTGCCGTAAAGAAAATCGAATTTTTAGACTAAATAGAAAAATAAATAAAATAAATCAGAAAATGAGAAAGAAGGTGGGAAAGAAGATATTTCGAATTTTTGGAAAAGAGAAAA
>BFEA01000408.1:1359036-1375734 GCA_003427395.1 Chara braunii
GGCCGTGTAGCGAGTGTTTTTTTTTTTTTTTTTTTTTGTGGGACCTCCAGCGCCCCCGTCATGCAAGGTGATGTGCGCGCAGCCGCGAGCGCGCCCCCCGTTGTTCGATTTCCCGTCGAACTGCGACATCGTTCAACGGGGATTCAACGGGCAAACAACGGAGTTGAATCATTCAACGGTCTTTCAACGGGTTCAACGAGGATACAACGGGGGGGTCAATGACGAACATCATTTTTTTTTGGCCCCGCCGACAGGGCCGCAGACCCAACGGTTGTTGGGCTAAGTCCGTTGAACGTTATTCAACGGGAAGGGTCCATCGAATTGTTCAACGGGGTTTCAACAGGGGCCCCGAGGCTATTCAACGGGTACAACAACGTTGAAAAAATCTCGTTGCCCATTGATAGGACACACTCCCGATGGCCGAGCGCGTGCACATGGCCATGTCTGCCATAGGTTGTGCGCGCAGTCGGGTTGCACAGGCTGGCGCCCGCATACCCACAGTTCCTCAGATAGACCTCCCGCGGGGTTTTGTCCCTCCTAGCGGAGCTCTATCCCATGAGGAGCGTGCCGCCCTTGAGGCCCGGCGCAACTGCCTTCGTTGCCGCCTGGATTGATTGATTGGTTGATTGATTGATTGACTGATTAATTGATTGGTGGGGGTGGGGTCGCCGCCCTACCCCCGCACGAGCACACACACACACACACACACACACACACACACATATATATATATATATTTATATATATAAATATATATATATATTTATAAATATATATATATATATATAATTGATTGATATTATATATATATATATTGAATAGAGCATCGGTATTGCACACATCTAAATCGAAATTAACATACATATGTGTATATATATTTATATATATTTATACATATTTTTGCATATTGGTTTACTTAGTACAAAATGAAGGCCAAAAAAATATTTTTTTGCAATTTTTAATAAAAATAATTATTTGAAAAGGTTTTGAATTAGCAAGGACAAAGAACTGGACTTGTTTTACCTGTGATGTTAATGGGCCTGTCCCTCACATACTAAGGTCAATGGTTCAACGAGTCCCTTTTTAGTCCCAATCATTAAGGATGTAGGTCGTGACGGTTCGAAGAATTTTTGGCCCCTCGAAAATTACTTTTAGGCCCACTTCCCTCCAATACTGTTCAGGTCACTTTTAGTCGTAAAAAAAAGGGGGAGAGTTGCTCACACCCCCCACCCCCCACCCCCCACCCCCACTCCCCTCCACCTGCTTTTCCCGTCAAAACCTTTTTCCCGTCAAGATCTGTGCCTTTTTTCCTATTTATTCCTTACTGTTCATTTTCCAAACCCTCTTCCGCTTGCCGATTGACGCTTAGCCTTGCTACTGGCAGTGCGCTTCCATGGCTGTTGAAGCATCGAACTCCGACCTCCCCCCTCCCCCCTCCCTCCTCCCCTCCCCTTCCATTTCTCCTCTTAATCACAGTTTCTTAAATAAAACTTTCCCTTCCGGAATGCTAACCAGAGGGTATCTTTCCCTGATGAGCCAATCTTACAGACGTTGGCGAAAATATTTTTGGGAGTTGTCTGTTAACCCCCTTCTTCTGGTTGCGTCAGCACTTTGGAGCTGCTAGGCCGAATTGGGATTCCATATTCTCATGCTTTTTCTCCTTCTTCCGAAAAAAAAATAATTCTGAATGGATTCTACCTAACGTTCTCTGTTTACTACTATTTGTTTTTTGTCTTTGATGCATGTTTTTCCTAGGAATTGTTGAAGTCCTCTCGATTGCAATAGGAGCACACGAATTCTGCTTCAGAAGGAACCTATTCTATAGATCAAAGTATTGTCTGCCTCGGAGTGGTTACTACCTTCATTTTGTTGACGCTTGCTTTCCTTAGCTTCCTTGATACTATCCATCGCAGGAATTCTTGCTTTGACCTCCTGTGCTCTGGCAACTCGTCTACCGTTTTTAAGCATCCTTAGTGTCCTGCATAAGCATGATGAAAGGCATGTTTGGATCTCCTCCGTTCCTTTTTGCCATTTTCAACCTTTTGTGCATCATTGCCATTGCACTTTTGTGCATCAATATGGCGTGAATAGCACCCCCTTCGGACGTTCCCTCGTATCAATGCTTTCCCTCTGATAGGTCTTACCCTAGTACCGACTTTCTCCTTGTCCTTCTTTCTCCCTCCATTTCGCTGCTATTTTAGTAATGTTACTTGCCTTCATCCTCCTCCTAGTTATCATAACTTCGAATTCTACGAATCGAATATGCATAAACTCTTTTTTCACAAAGGTACCCTTTCTTGAAGGAGGTTCAGTGATATGTGAATGAATTTTTTGGTAGTTCCAACGCACACTTATGCTACTTTTTGTCTCAGCATAAATTCACCTTACCCCCTTGGGTGCTTGAATTCCCCTTCGGCAAATTATTCGTTTTTTTAGCGAAGGAGTAGTTGGTGTTTTTTCGAATGAAATGTTTTTTTGCGAACGATTGGTTTATGTTCCTCTTTCAATAGTAAGCTATTCGGATCTTATCTCATGAAGTCCAGGATCATCGTCGTCTTCTTCCTCGTCCTCCTTCCCGTCCTTCCTCATCTTTCTCTTTCTCCCTTCTTTCTCGAATAAGATTCAGTATAACTGTTTAGATTGTCATACAACTCAGAATCTTTAGCTTTTGGTACAGTTGATCCTGTTCGAAATTTTATTTGGATATTTCATTTCTCTTCTTGAGCAAGAGTTAGTGAGGCCCGTTCGATAGCCCATGGATCGGTTCCCATACACTTTGTTTTTATAGGAGATGATTTGGTCGCAGTTCTGCTGGTTTATTCTTTTTTTCAATATGAGTTCTCTGTTGCTTCTAGAACAATACGTTTACGAATCTCCTTCTTTGATGTATTGTTCAATCTGAATGTGGAAGGATAGGAAATATTGATTACTTTCAACGTTTCCTGACAACATGAGGTTGGGCTTCTTCCTTTTTTCTTTCATCCTTCGACATTCTCGGAAATGTATCCTAGTTGTGTTCAATCCTCGGCTTACCCCCTGCTCGGCTATGTCTTTTCGAAGTTCACTACTTCGCTGTGCGTATTGTGTTCCCTTCTCCCCTGGACGTTGCCTTTGATGTTCTTCACATCTTCGTTTACAATGATGTATGTTCATAGTCGATGGGACCGTGTTCACCAAGTCGGAGTAATAATTGCTTGGATCAAGAAATTGCTTCATTCGAATCTATCGTGTCCATGACATTGGTATCTTCATTGTTGTGCTGTATAAAAACGCGGCTTGCTGCATTGAAAAGTGCGGTGGACTCATCTCAACAAACACACACATACATACACACATGAGCGCACGCACACGCACACACACACGCACACACACACGCACACACACACACACACACACTAAGAATCTCCCTCGACGGTGTCCATCCGCGGACAAGTCCGCGGCCACGGCCTAGGCCTCGACCCCGTGGACGTGTCCACGCGGCCGCGCGACTTTGTGGTCGCATGGCGGTCAGTGGGAAGTGGGGCTCGGGATTTGGGAAACACCATGGGGCGGCGCAACCCGAGCCCCATCCCCTCAAAAAAAAAAAAATAATAATAATAATTTTTTGGGTGGAAGGGTTTGGGTGAGTGAAGGTATTTAAAAAAAAAAAAACAGCGCTTTTTTTTTTTTTTTTTTTTTTTTTTTCGTTGATTGATTGATTGATAGATTGATTGATTAATTGATTGATTGATTGATTGATTGATTGATTGATTAATTGATTGATTGATTGATTGATTAAATTTGGCCCAACGTGCGCGCACACACACACACACACACATGTATGATTGTATATTTCGATGTTCTAGCGGAAGATTCATTCGATTTTGCTTCTTTTTTTTTTCGTTCATTGATTGATTCATTGGTGGGGGCGGGGTCGCCCCCCCACGCCCCACAGGCGCGCGCACACACACACACACACACACACAGTATTGCATATATTTACATGTTATAGTGGAAGATTCATTTGATTTTGCTTTTTTTTTTCTTCGTTGATTGATTGATTGAGTGGTGGGGGAGGGGTCGCCCCAGCCCCCCGCCACCCACCACGCGCCCACACACACACACACACACACACACACACATACACACATACACACACATACTTTTATTTTTTAATCAAGGAGTAAGGGGAATAATAATAAAAGTAATAAAAATAAATATAAGATTTTTCAACAATATTTGAAAGAACGTATATAACTGAGAATAATAAAAATCCCCCCCTATATATATATATATATGAATATTTTAATATATATGTATATATTTTGTAATATTCGTACTTATATAAAGAAGGATCGGGATGTTACCATAGGATGTTGAAAAAAAACCGAAAACAGTTTCCACAGGCCCTTCCTGAATAAACCTTACCCAATGATAGCATAAAATTCCTCCAACCGACACAAACGCAGCCAGGGGTGATTTTATCATCCAAAGTGCCCCACCCTATCCTCCCCCACTGGCGTGTTTTCTCAAAATAGTATTGGTACAGGCTTCTTGTAATGCCGAGGAACCTTGACCAAACGGCCTTGTGCCAATGATAACATTAGTACCGCCGACCAATATAGACGCAACCCGGGGCTATTCAGGCATCTAAAGTACCCCACCCCAGCCTCCCCCACTGGCGTGTTTTCTCATAGTAGTACTAACGTGGGTGTTTTGTAAAAGCTTGGAACAGAGTGCAAATGGATAGTATATAGACCGCGTGATACTCCGAGTTCATCCTCAGTTGATGATGTGCCTCAAGCCGCGGTACCTGGATTTAACTCACTTCACAGGATCTAGGTCCGCTTGTCGGTGCGATATGGTTACTGCGGCAGGGAAAGCTTGTATCAGTGTTGCATTCATAATTTCCTCCTTCCCCTGTCCTCTTCCTAATAACCATCACCATCTCCCCATCTCGTGAAGGTATTCTATGCTGAAGTGGTGTTATCTCTATCTCCCCTTGGTCGATCGCTCGTTGCTAGTGAATAGTAGGAGTGGAGTGTGGGGACTGACAACTTCGACCATTGGCGATCCTTCCATCTTCGTTTACACGATAACTAAGGGTAATATTTCTTTCACTCACTCCCTCACAAAACTATCTCTTCCCTTCCTTCCATCTCATAATCTTGGCTTGAAAGAAAGCTGTGTCCCTTTCGACACGATAACTAAGGGTAATATACCCCCTGATGAGCCAATTTTAAGTAGGGATTGGCGAAAAAGTTTTTGGGACTTCTTGCTTACTACCCTAATGTTTCGTCGACACTATGGGGTCGTTCAGTTGAATTGGGACTTCAGTATGCTAGTTTTCCTTAAGACTACTCAGTGTATGATACTACCTAACCCTCTTTGCGTATTGTTATTACTGTGTTTGATTTATGTTTGTGAGTTGTAGCCTAGGATTCAGTGCGCTCTCAATAAAAAGCCTGGCTTAATCGCTGGAGTCGAGTCGTTCAAATGGAAACAACTTACGTCTTCATCGCCATAGTGTCTATTTTTGCCATCTTCCTCGCGCTACTCACATTCTTTGCTGTTATGGAACTATTGGCTTTGAGGGCTCATGACTGTGGATTCTATTGTGTGAATAACAGTTCTTTGGAAAGTAGTACACATCATAGGTTCTGTCGCATGGACTAGGCGGATGGAGGGTTTCGTCCTCGTCATCTTCTATGCTATCTGTTTTTTAGCGAGCGCTGTCATTTATTCGACCACCATCACGATGGCTTGTCTTCATGCTTGGACGAGATTATGGTCTGCAGATAACAATATCTTCCCAAAGGACGATTCGTTCGTACCTTTGTACATTGGTATCGCTTTATCCTCATGGATAACGGCGATTGGGGCTCTGATCATCTATCAGATGTCTAGGTCCTCAATTTTTCTCTTGCTGTACATTCGTCTGATGCATGATGGGTCACCTAGTTGATCACTCTGTTAACAATGGATGGCGGGCACATATGTGGATGAATATAGCCAATATGATTGGAAATGTTTAGGCGATGGATCTCGTTCAGGTCGGGGAAGGAGATTAGCATGTGTAATCAGCTAACGAAATTGTAAGTTGCTGCCATTCAAATTTTCAGGTGAAGGATGATAGTACGAGTCGCAGGAGAAGCATGGTGTATATCTGTATTTCGAAGGATTCTAAAGATTTATCCGAGACCAATAGTTTAACCAATATATGCGATGATGATTTTTTTTGCCATATGCATGTGGTATGGTACTGTGTTTTTGAATCATTGAGCGAATGAGTGTTTCTGCAAGTACTCCGATATCGGCGGTATGCAAGTGATTTAGTGTCGCTAGGGATGTGGAGTTGATTGAATCTGTTGATGATTTCTCTTGCCATATGCATTTGGTATGTAACTGCGTTTTCGAATCATTGAGCGTGAAGGAGTATTTCAGCTAGTACTCGGATATCGGCAGTATGCAAAAGATCGAGTGTCGCTAGGGTGATGGAGCTGATTGAGTCGGTTGAAAACCTATCGCCAAGGGTGTGGTCTGTATTCCGTTTCTATGGTTTACAGCAATTATGTGATGAATTTGTTCGTGTCTCTCTGATTAATTGTTTGTTTTTCCTTATTTTAGAGTGATTTCTCTCCTCCTAACAGTGGGGAACGTTAGGCATAAGAGATAGTTTTGGAATAATTAGGAGGACTCTGAATCATTTTGGATCATTTCGCTAATAGATGGGTTGAACGAGATGGGTCTTTGGTGACAATGTTTTGCAGAAGTATGGAAATCATAATGTGCGCGTATTGATGGATGGGCATTAAATTACATTGGTTCTCTCACTTTTGAAATGTTATAATGTTCCTGGATTACTCGTAATTTTCATGATGGGATTTCATCTCTTTCACGGTTTTGTTTTGAAACATAATGGATCTTTGGTGATAACGTATAGAATAATATTGAAATCAGGGTGAAGAATGGGGTGCGTATATGGATGGATTGGTTTTAAATACCCGATAACATGGGTTCACTCATTTTTTGAAATGTTTTAATATTCCTGGATTACTCGTAATTTTCATAATGGGAGTTCTTTTCTTTCACTTTTTCCCATGCACTTATATATGGGACACAAAAAACCCTTACTCACAGTAAGTTAATTAATGCGCTTATTTGTTCTCTATGCATATTTCTTTCGTGGTTATAGTGGATTTTGTCGTTATGGATGACTCTCAATTTTGAAATGAATATAATGATAAAATGTGATATATTCCCTCCTGTGTTGAAATGATCTTGTACGTTGGCCTTATCTGCCCATTATCAAAGCTCCGTTTTTGCCTATATTAAAAAATATTTCTCTCTCTATGAATGCGCAAATATATTACAAATGATTAACGTCGGATGTTAGAGTTTAATGCAACCCCTGGGTAATTAGTTTCGGACATCCGAAAAACTGTATTTCAAGGATCGGTGGTATAACATAAAGACATTTTGCATTACTTGTTTGTTGCGCTGTTTAAATCGTGGTAGCTTCATGTTCTTGCAAAACACACACATAACAGGCGTACTTTTGGGGTCCCCTCTGTGGCTATCAAGGTGGTCGATCCCTCCTTGTCGAACCTCTATCGTGTAAATGTCTTAAATACCAAACTGGATCCTCTATATGGTTAAACGGAATAATGAAATAATGACCTAAATGAGGGATTCATGTTGCACTTGTTCCGCTCAAATACGTCCGATGTTGAACACCGTGTTTGTTTTGTGCTTGTGACGAAAACCCTCGTTCACGGCAAATGGTTGGTACTCAGATTTGGTGCAGAGGGGGCAAACGTGGATGGATCAGTTCAAAGCGCCTTCCCGTCAAACTTAGGCTTTGATAGTTTTAGCTAACCCCGTGGTCCTTGAGTTTGTGAAAGCTTACTCTTTCAATGTCCCTTCTCCATACCCCCCTCTCATCTCGATCTTGCGGTTTAATGACTGGGTGAAGCTTATCTGGTCTGCAACTTACGATACAGCTACCTTTCCAAAGGTAACTATGGATTTGGTGGAAGGGGGCCAAGGAAACTGCGGATGAGGATATCCTTGTCCATGCCTCATCACCTGAGGTCTTGGCCATGAAGGTAAATTTAAAGCCTTCGTGGACCTTTGGGGTGCCAGGTCGACTTTTCATACTGGGCTGGTGAATGTTCCTATGACGGAGTCGTTTGAGTTTGATTCTGACTGCAACGCACTCTCGGAGGAGGGAAAAAGGTTTCATGCTGCCGAGGTAGCAAGAGCCCAGTCGGAACTGAATAGGGGCATGGCAAAAGACAAACGTAAGTCGGTGTCTAAGTATCTTAGGAATGCGTTTCTCCCTCTTGCTCCTAGCAGATGGGTGGAAGCCTGATCCATGAAGCTCAAGAACAAGGTTTGGGAGTTGGACACGTATAACCACTGCGCTCCCTTCAGTGGTAAAGCGTTCCAATTGTTGGCTTACTGAGGCTGAGATGGATCTCTGCCTGGAAAAAGCCCTTGGTGAGGACACTGAGCTCATCAAAGGCGCGTACCCGATTGGCCCGGATGCTATGGCACTGCCACCGGTTGGGCACTTTGATCACACAAAGTGCTCTGTATCTAGTTCACAGCTTCAGATTAGGAGCTTCTGCGCGGCTAGAGGTCCTGATGTCATCTCTAAACTCAAAAATATCTGGAATGTGGGACATCCATTCCTCAAGTGCCGATGTGTGGAAGAAGGTAAGGACGACTGCAAAACCACTATCACGTGGTTTGACCATGTCCTCTGGTATCTTCTTGCTAATTTAGAGTATCTCTATCCTACTGCCCCCTCGCTCAGGGCCAGGATCAGGGCCATAAGAAATTTCTTCAAAAAAACATGGCGCGCCCCTATTCTAGCATCTGTCGTGTTCACGAACATGAGGCTCATCATGGTGCAAATGGCCGAAAATGTCGTCCTTGACCCTAATAGACGATAGGATACAATCCGTGACAATCCGATCGTGATGGCAAGGAAGTTTCCTCGAAAAATGGCGGCTCTGATCCTTCCTGATAAGTACATCAAAAGTCCTACCAGGAAGCAGAAGGAGAACGAAAAGAAAAATCGGCCCATGACGGGACAAAATAATACGTTGCTTACGTATTATGTCAGACCTGGCCAGACGAGCGGCAACGGGGACCAGCTGTCGAATAATGATCAGCCGATGGACCTACCGATATCACCGAATGGTGATTCTGAAGAAGCTGCAGCTCAGGAAACCCCTATAAGTTCATCAGTCACAGTCCAATCTGTGCAAAGGAGCTCTATTGCCAGCAAGCAGCCAAGGACCCCCAGGGCGGCGACAGCGAGGGCGGCTCTATTTTTCAAGTAGTATCTTGCTTTACCTAATGTTTGTGCATGTATTACTTCTTTGCAGGAAACGGAAGGTTGCTTAGTAATCGACGAAGCTGGAAGAAATAAATGGCAGCCGAAAATGCGTGAGAAGGGAAGGATGTTTGTGCATATTAGATATGTCAATCGTGCAATGGAGACATCAGATTCAGAGAAATTGTGGAAAGAGCCTACGAGCTGTTTTTTTCTCCAGCAGCGGTTATCCTTCTCTCCTCTCTCGTCATTGGTTGGACATATTTGAAGTCCTTGGAGTCTGTGGTCTCACGTCCCGTGGATGTCTTTAGAGACTTTAGCCTCAAAGACTGGGTCCTAGAATGCTCCAATCAACTTACTTGCCCATGTGCAAGTAAACGTTTCTTTTCTTTCCACGCTTAATGCACCGGGAGTATGTCTCAACCCTTCCCCCCGCAGTTCACCCACGTATTAACGCTTGATCCCAGCATCTCCAGCAACAAATCGCTGAGTTTGCGCCTCAGGGACGGTATTAATCATATACCACCCCAACCCCTTATAATTGCAAGAGCAAAAAGGGAATATCTGGAAAGCGTGGGAAACGATTGTTGCTCTGATTGGTTCCAAGACTTTCCTCCCCGCTGGCAACATCAGGGAGGCATATAAATTTGTTAATAATCAAATCTCGCAACAATTATCCTCGTCCTACATTAGAAGGCATCGAGACCCTCTATGTGTACTGGACAACCAAACCGTTAAAAATGAGATAAAATTTCTTACGAAAACGGTCTTCATTTCCAGAACAGTCAAAGCAGTAAATACGCCCTCGTTTGCATGCATTCATCTGGTCCGAAAATTAGTCATGGATCGTCTTAGCAGTGTAGATTTCGTACCTTCTACATACTCACCCGAGTAAATCATCACCGATGTTAAACAATCCTTGTTACGTATCTTACCGAGCGGAAGTGACATTCTGGATGGAATCCCGTTCATAATTGCTCTGTACAAACATCACAAAAAAACTTTCAGATGGATAACTAATACGTCCTCATCCTTTTTCACATTAGTTGTGGGAATCTGTGATGCTTCTATTAAAGTCATTATCCCCTTGGTGAAGGACAATTGTAAGAGAATCAGCGACGGTTTGGAAAACTTTCATGGAGTTCGTTCCTCGATATAGTGGTCAATTGACTCAATCCAGGACTACTGCTACAACCTACCTGAGAAAGTCTTTTTGGTATTTTCTGCAGATATCTCTTGATGCTTCGAGACTATTCTCATTGGGCAGGATGAGAATGGGCTGCCTGCTGCTGTAAAGTTTTTTTCTGGATATAGGATGGAAAATGATGGGATCCGCAAAGGTGCTCAAATGCAAGATCACATCCAATGTGGATGTCACTTGCAGACAGGTTGAAAGATCGAGGCAGGATTCAAAGAGAATCTTGTATCTCACAAAGGAGAAGATAATATTTCTACTGCAATGGGTGCTTGACAAATGCTTCACTAGTTTTGGGGGATGTTTTTGGAGACAAAAACTGGGAATCCCAATGGGTCTTCCATGCTCTCCAGCCTTGTGCACCATCTACTTCTTTAAGTATGAATACAAGCTTATAATGAGAATTGTGGATAACAAAGCTTATGAAATTCTTCCCCTCTTTAGACACATCTTAAGATATTATATTGATGATTTGCATTGCTTGAACAATCCTTTCATACAAAAATTTCTAGATCCAAACAATCTGAATAACAAAGACAACATATATAGATTATACCCTACGAATCTAATCGAAATCAAGAATCAAACGGAGATTTTCACTGAAGGCTTATCCGGGGAAATCTATGGGGTTGAAACCCAATTTTTGAATCTAGAAATCTCGGTGGTATCTCAGCAGACCGGGAAATTTGTAACCACGAAATTTGACAAACGAAGATTAATGGACCTCTCGATCTTAAAGTTTGTCAAATATCACTTAAACCGACACATCCAGCAGTCGCTCAATATTATTATTTCCCAAGTGGCCATGGTCCTTGTACTATGTTCTAGACCTGTCGACGCGGCCAACGAATTGTGGTTCATAGTTGAGGAAATGATGAAAAATGGTTTTCACAGGCAAAAGTGTCTGCGCTGTGTTTATTTGGTTCTTGACTCTACACATCTATACATGAAACCCTGGGTGGATGTTCGCGCTACCGACGTCATTTTCAAGGTACCATTCTTACCCATCTTTTGCACATGTATGCTGATTTAAAAGTGTGATCTATGTGTTGTGTGTGAATTATTTTATGAAAATTCATTTTCAGTCCCGACTGGGTAGGACTGCGAATGGTAGCTGGCAGGTACCGTGCTGATGAGGCAGGTATCTGTCACCTGCCTCAGTAGTAGCCTGCCAGTGGAACAGGGGTGGGTCACACACACACACACATACACACACACACACACGTACTTTTATTTTTTAATCAAGGAGTAAGAGGAATAATAATAAAAGAAATAAAACTAGATATCAGATTTTTCAACAATATTTGAAAGAACGTATATAACTGAGAATAATAAAAATCCCCCCCTATATATATATATATATATATATATATATATATATATGCAGGGWAACCGGCGTTCGGGACGGGCCGAACGCCCGAACCCGAACGCCCGAACGTATGGGACCCCTTGGGGATGCGTTCGACTGTTCGGGCCCAACACGGACCCAAAAAAAAAAGAAAAAGAAAAAAAACGTCATCCAACAAATCTGAAAAAAAAAAATGTTATGAAGAAAAATAAATTAAACAAGAGTTGCCTGAGCATTACATCCGATTTCCTTACCAAACTTAAAATAAACATAAAATATAGAAAACAAATAGTAATAATAAAAATAAATAAATATAAAAAGAGAATTAAATTTAGTGAGTGTGCGAGCATGTTTTCAACACCGCCATCTTTGGCAATTTTTTTATTTTTTTTTTGCATAGCTAAATGTCCTGAAAATTCACAGATGTCTACTTCACATAATACGAAACCTAATAAAAAATTTAAAAAAAATAATAAAATTGTTTAGACCCCGAACTAAAGTGAACACAAAAAGTAAAAAGTGAAAAAATACGTGGGCGAGCACGTTTTGACCCTGCCATCTTTGGCGATTTTAAATTCTTATTTGGCTAACCCGAATGACTTGAAACTTCATAGGCATGTGCCTGACGTCATAGAGAACTCACAAAACAAAACTAAAAAAACAATAATTATTTTTAGGCCCCGAAATAATTTTGGCGGGGGCCGAACGCCGTCGGGTTCGGACCCCGTACGGGACCTCGAACGCCCATATGTACGGAGGCCTGCCAGGGGACCTCCGTACGTACGGGCTGCTGACCCTTTATATATGAATATTTTAATATATATGTGTATATATTTATAATATTCGTACTTATATAAAGAAGGATCGGGATGTTACCATAGGATGTCCGAAAAAACCGAAAACAGTTTCCACAGGCCCTTCCTGAATAAACCTTACCCAATGACAATATAAAATTCCTCCAACCGACACAAACGCAGCCTGGGGTGATTTTATCATCTAAAGTGCACCACCATATCCTCCCCCACTGGCGTATTTTCTCAAAATAGTATTGGTACAGGCTTCTTGTAATGCCGAGGAACCTTGACCAAACGACCTTGTGCCAATGACAACATTAGTACCGCCAACCAATATAGACGCAATCCGGGGCTATTTAGGCATCTAAAGTACGCCACCCCAGCCTCCCCCACTGGCGTGTTTTCTCATAGTAGTACTAACGCGGGTGTTTTGTAAAACCTTGGAACATAGTGCAAATGGATAGTATATAGATCGCGGGATACTCCGAGTTCATCCTTAGTTGATGATGTGCCTCTGGCCGTGGTACCGGGATTTAACTCACTTCATTGGATCTAGGTCCGAGTGTCGGCGCGAAATAGTTACTGCGGCAGGGAAAGCTTGTATCGGTGTTGCATTCCTAATTTCCTCCTTCCCCTGTCCTCTTACTAACAACCATCATCATCTCCCCATCTCGTGAAGGTATTCTATGCTGAAGTAGTGTTATCTCTATCTCCCCTTGGTCGATCGCGCGTTGCAAGTGAATAGTAGGAGTGGAGTGTGGTGACTGAGAACTTCGACCATGGGCGATCCTGCAACATCATCGAAAGTGGTATTTCTTTCACTCAATCCCTCACAAAACTATCTCTTCCCTTCCTTCCATCTCATAATCTCGGCTTGAAAGAAAGTTGTGTCCCTTTCGGCACGATAACTAAGGGTAATATACCCCCTGATGAGCCAATTTTAAGTAGGGATTGGCGAAAAAGTTTTTGGGACTTCCTGCTTACTACCCTAATGTTTCGTCGACACTATGGGGTCGTTCAATTGAATTGGGACTTCAGTATGCTGTTTTTCCTTAAGACTACTCAGTGTATGATACTACCTAACACTCTTTGCATATTGTTATTACTGTGTTTGATTTATGTTTGTGAGTTGTGGCCTAGGATTTGGTGCGCTCTCAATAAAAAGCCTCGATTAATCGCTGGAGTGGTTGGCTTTGAGGGCTCATGATTGTGGATTCTGTTGTGTGCATAACACATCTTTGGGAAGTACTACACATCATAGGTTATGTCGCACGGACTAGGCGGATTGAGGGTTTCGTCCTCGTCATTTTCTGTGCTATCTGTTTTTTAGCGAGCGCTGGGATTTATTCGACCACCATCACAATGATTTGTCTTCATGCTTGGATGAAACTATGGTCTGCAGATAACAATATCTGCGCAAACGACGATTCGCTCGTACCTTTGTACATTGGTAGCCCTTTATCCTCATGGATAACGACAATTGGGGCTCTAATCATCTATCAGATGTCTTGGTCCTCAATTTTTCTCTTGTTGTACATTCGTCCGATGCATTATGGGTCACCTAGTTGATCACTCTGGTAACAAAAGATGGCGGGCGCATACGTGGATGAATATAGCCAGTATGATTGAAAATATTTAGGCGATGATTCTCGATCAGGTCGGGGAAGGAGATTAGCATCTGTATTCTGCTAACGAAATTGTAAGTTGCTGCCATTCATATTTTAAGGTGAAGGATGATAGTACGAGTCGCAGGAGAAGCATGGTGTATATCTATATCTCGAAGGATTCTAAAGATCTATCTGAGACCAATAGTTTAACCAATATATGCGATGGTGATTTTTTTTGCCATATGCATGTGGTATGGTACTGTGTTTTTGAATCATTGAGCGAAGGAGTGTTTCCGCCAGTACTCCGATATCGGCGGTATGCGAGTGATCTAGTGTCGCTAGGACGGTGGAGCTGATTGAATCTGTTGATGATTCCTCTTGTCATATGCATTTGGTATGTAACTGCGTTTTCGAATCGTTGAGCGCAAATGAGTATTTCAGCTAGTACTCGGATATCGGCGGTATGCAAAAGATCAAGTGTCGCTAGGGTGATGGAGTTGATTGAGTCGGTTGAAAACCTATCGCCAAGGGGTGTGGTCTGTATTTCGTTCCTCTTGTTTACAACAACTATGTGATGAATTTGTTCGTGTCTCTCTAATGAATTGTTTGTTTTTCCTTATTTTGGAGTGATTTCTCTCCTCCTGACCGCGGGGAACGTTAGGCATAAGAGATAGTTGTGGAATAATTAGGAGGACTCCGAATCATTTTGGATCATTTCGCTAATAGATGGGTAGAACGAGATGAGTCTTTGGTAACAATGTTTTGCAGAAGAGTGGAAATCGTAATGTGCGCGTATTGATAGGTGGACATTAAATTACATTGGTTCTCTCACTTTTGAAATGTTATAATGTTATTGGATTACTCGTAATTTTCATGATGGGATTTCATCTCTTTCACGTTTTCGTTTTGAAACATAATGGGTCCTTGGTGAGAACATATAGAAGAAGATTGAAATCAGGGTGAAGGATGGGGTGTGTATATGGATGGATTGCTTTTAAATACCCGATTACAAGGGTTCACTCATTGTTTTAAATGTTTTAAAATTCGTGGATTACTCGTAATTTCCATAATGGAAGTTTTGTCTTTCACTTTTTTCCACGCACTTATATATGGGTCACCAAAAACCTTACTCACAGTAAGTTAATTAATGCGCTTATTTGTTCTCTGTACTTATTTCTTTCATGGTTATAGTGGATTTTGTGGTTATGGACGACTCTCAATATTTCTGCGCTTACTTAGATTTTTTTCACTTGAAATGAATATAATAATAAAATGTGATATATTCCTTCCTGTGATGAAATGATCTTATATGTTGGCCTTATCTGGCCATTATCAAGCCTCCGTTTTTGCCTATATAAAAAATTATTCTCTCTCTATGAATGCGCAAATATACTAGGGATGATTAACGTCGGATGTTAGAGTTTAATGCAACCCCTGGGTAATTAGTTTCGGACATTGGAAAAACCGTATTTCAAGGATCGGCGGTAAAACACATAAAGGCGTTTTGCATTTCTTGTTTGTTGCGCTGTTAAAAGCGTGGTAGCTTCCTGTTCTTGCAAAACACACACACACACACACACACACACACACACACACACACACACGTTCAAACACAAATATTAGAAGGCCCTGAAAAAAACAAATATATATATTTTTTTCCATTCCTTGATTGTTTCCTTTGGACACAAAAAATAAAAAATATAAAAAATATAAAAAATATAAAAACGTAGAATACAAAGAACTTCCAACTAAAAATCCCCCCCCATGTTCTTAAAAAAAAATTATTTTTCAATTTCTCTTCTTCACCTTTTTTATTTTTTTATTTTTTATAATTCTAAAAAAACATTTGTTTCCTAGGCTACCAGCCGGGCCGCCCGGGTCACGCTATTTCCCCAGGCGGCCCGACCGTGCGAGGACCGGGGAAGGTCCCAGCCAAAAAATAATAATAATAATAAACTCTAAAAAATCCCAAAACAAACTATGTTATGCAAAAAAATAAACGAAACAACTTTTGCCCCAGGATTACATCGAAATTCTTTACCAAATTTAAAATAAAAAAGTAATTAAAAATTAATTCTTTTTTTATTTTTTTATTTATTTTTGGCCCGGCCGCGCAAGAGGACCCCGACCACTTTGGTAGCCTAGTTTGTTTCCAAAAAAAAAAAAGCGGGTTGTAGGGATAAAAAATCCCTACAACCCCATCTATATATATATATTTTTACCCAATACTTAATTTAGGAAAAATGCGGCAAATTCACGTCTGCGGCGTGGAGGCGGCCGTATATACAGCCACCCTCCGAGCTCAACCCCGAGGATGCATCCGCGGGTGTTTCATAGCGCACACACACACAATGTAATAAGGAAACACTAAAGGAATGAAAAAAAAAAAGAACTATATATATTTTTTTCCATTCCTTGATTGTTTTTTA
>BFEA01000408.1:1442621-1455352 GCA_003427395.1 Chara braunii
ACACACACACACACATACACATACACGTACACACACACACACATACACATACACGTACACACAAACAAAAACAAGTGTGACAAGGTATATTTCCATGTTCTAGCGATAGATTCATTCGAGTTTGCTTTTTTTTTTTCTCCTTTTTCGACCACAAAAATTTTTCTTAAATTAAAAAATAAAGTACTAACGTGAAGCTCGAGACCCCCCCTACCACCCCCGGGGGTCAAACCCCGCCCCCTCCCTTCCACACCGGATCCTGGCACGTTCGGACGGAGACCATCCGTACGCTCGTACGACCGTGCGTCCGTCCATACACACGGGCCGTACAAAGACCCCACGTACGATGTACAAGAAACGACACTGCCTTTGAGCGAGGGATTGAGTGGAGCTCAGAAATTTGAGCGTCAACCCCTCGTTCAATCAGCGCGCGGTAACGCAGCAAGCAAATAAGCATTGTCGACCATCTCAGTTCAAAGAAGGAGATTTGGTTTGGGTAAAGTCTAAAAGGTTTTCCCTCGAAGAAAATGTGTCTCATAAACTGCTACCTCTCAACAACGGACCCTAGGAAGTTATCAAGGTGATAGGGGACACAAATGGCCTGTCATATCGAATTGACGTACCCCCTTACGTTAAGACATCCCCTATCTTTCATGCTTTCAAACTGCTACCATATGTTGAAGGCCACGAGTTCCGAAATCGGCCATTCATGTTTCCTCTCTTTATGAATGAAGGTTATAAAGTTGAACGAATACTGGAACATGGATATTTTTCCACAAGTGGCAAGGGAAGACCACAGAAGCAGTACAAGGTAAAGTTTAAGATAACCAGTTGATGTGGCTCAGTGGTTAGAGCACCGGTTGGAAATGTGCATTGTGGTATGAGGTTGCGGGTTCAAAAACTCAATTGCAACCTTGCGCATGGACACCAGCAGGGCGTTAGATTGAAGCACGGTCGGACATACACTCCCTTGGGCTGATGCATGGAACTATTACAGACACTGCCTGTGCACCACCCAAGGGTTGTTTAGGGTGTTGTATGTTGGTTCTGGGTTTCACATGGGTTGCTTCGGGGTGTTGGTCTTGGATGTTCTGTTGATCTCCCCTGTCTGGCATATCACATGTTCATGCCATTTCCACTAGTCGTTCACATGGTAGAATCATACGATTACATGCTACAAGGTTACGGGTTCGAGCTTGGTTTGGACCTTGGGGGGGTCCCTGTCCAGCTTACCCCGTTCTCTCTTCAATATACACAGTGTCACATGATGCTGCGTATACATATTGATACATTGATTCACAGAGCATACACATCCTTCGGGCATATGCATAGCTTGCGAATTATACATGGCCCACGGGCTACATACACAAGTTTCCACACATAGTGTGACGAACCACTTTCTGTAGCGCGCGACTTTCTGCGCGGTTGCAATGAGGGGTCCTAAGTTGGGAAGGTTGGGCCCATTACGGGAGAATGGGATGGATGGGAAATTGCATCTGTACCCCCGCTTTTTCGTCTTTTGTGTCGATTCTTTTTGGATGGTTGAGTTCGGAGCTAGGTGTGTCCCGGGACGGGTGATTGATTGGTAGGATGGCTGGCGTGCCGCCAGGCGCGCGATTAATAAATTTTGACGTCATTTCTTTCTGGTTCGGTTTCGAAACTTTTTGGGCGCGGACATCGCGCAGGAATTTGTTTCGTTCTTTTTTTTTTTTTTTTTGCATTCTTTTTCGAATTTTGTCGAGCCCCGATGGCTCTCGGAATTTCGGACTATCCTTTCGGAACCTGTACTTTTGCTTTTTCGCATTAGTTAGGAATTTAGGAATTTTGTAATTAGGACTTTCTTTTGCCGCGCGACGCCTTTTTGCTTACGCGCTTCTTTATGCGGCTGCAACGGAATTCTGATTAGTTGGCGCCTTTAATCGGGTGTGTAACTATAATTTTGGGTTGGCGCCATTGTGACTGTATCTTTCTTCTTGCGCTTCGTCTTTTCCGCCCTCCTCCTCTTTCTTTTGCTGCGTTTTTGTAGCCACGGTCTGCATGCTCGGATCGATGCGTGGAGAGTGGCTACGTCCCCCACGCGGCGGCCTGGTCATGCAAAACGCAGGCGCTCCCTCTCTAATCCTCTTTCCCAAATCCTTATAATTCCGTGTTCTTCGCGCAAGCATGCACGCTATAAATTCTGGCTTCGCGATTAGTTAGCTCTCTTAACCAGATGTTGGAAGCTCGGGGTTGCGCGATCAGAGAGGGTCGGCACACGAGCGAAGTAAGAGGTGAGTAGAGCAGGAGTCAGGCGACCCGACGGGCTGGTGCCAAACGCGTGGGGTTGACGCGGGCCACGACGGACTATGGGCGCGGGCGAACCTGATGGGTGCAGGAGGACTAAGCGGGATGACAGCTTCGTGGGTTCGTGCGCGACAACAGACTGCCCGCATGAGAGAGAGAGAGAGAGAGGAAGAGGGAGTTGAGGTCGATGGACGCGGATTTGCTGTTTCTTTTATCTTTTCTCCCTCTTGTCTCGTGTATATAAATTTTGATTTCGGCTCCGAGCGATCCGCCCGTTCTCTGTTTTTCAGAATCTGGACTTGGGTTTTTGCTCACACTTGTCTTCGCGATTTCCATCTCAGATGCTTTGTGGGTGTATGTTGCTGAATGAATGGATGTATGGATGCCATGTTTGGTTGCTTGTCTTTCTACCGGATCCTTGCCTTTGCCTTTATTTGTTGCTTTTGATGCACTCATGAGTAGGAATTTTGTGCAATCGGTAATCCCGTTCTCGTTTTTGCTCATCTTTTGATTGGACGGTCGTGTCTGTTGCATATTACATACTCAAAAATTACGAAGTGATTAGACAGTCGGATGTCCGGCCAAGCTAACGCCACGCGAGGACGAGTGTAAACGCGACTTGATCTGCGCATTTACACGTGCCCCCGTGTGTCGATTCGTCAATACAGGTGGCAGATATACTGTCTGATTGGATACGACCATCTAGGGCCTGCGACGGAGCAATCATCCCAGGCGAACACGTGTAAGCGCGACTTGATTCGTGCAAGCCTGCACGTGCTCACACGCGGTGATCGCAATCGGCACAGACCCGCCCTTAGGCGTCTCGTAGCAATGCAATGGCATAAAGACACGCTCAGAGAACTCGGAGTCGTTGTTGTACGACCCGGACTATTTCACCTCGTGGATAGCGGAAAGCCTCCGGCAGAGATACCCTTGCCTGAAAGAAAATCGACTGTGTCCTAGGGAGTTTCATTGCACCACCACCAGCGACACTCGGTGCTCTGATTTCCCCTCTCAGAACCACACCCACTACTTCACCCACCCTGGAATTGTCGTTATCTCCACCAGTTTCCCTCCCTTCCGGCTTCTTCTTCCGTATCACCAACTCCGCGTCATCCCGTGGAAGGCCATAGCCCCCTAATGGCCCAGCACGCCTTGTGGAAATTGTCGATGGCGCGGCGATCAGCGGCCCCCCGAATCTCGAAGGCCTAATTCGAACGCGTGACATCCGACGCCAAGTGGCAACTTCCGACGGCCAGACGCATTGGAACCCCACCCACCCCGAAGGGACTTTCCGGTGAACCGCCGCCCTTGGAACCAATGGCTCGCCCGACCTTGAGTGACCCGCGCATACCATCTGCCTTATGACCAGAGGTGGTCCGCCCTCTCCGCCAAATTGCACTCGTGCCCCCGAAAGACTCTGCCACAGGAGATCTCACTTATGACCTGGGACTCCACCCTCACTTTCCCAAAAATCCTTGGCACACCCCTTTTTCGCACTTCCAGGCCCACACCCTACTCCGATCAGGAAGTCGCGCTGGGCGTGAGGTTGGTATCGGAGCCCGACACGTAGCCGAGTCTTAGGATCAATAACACGCTAATTGGGCGATCTGGCTAACCGAGGATGGCCTCGACCCAGGAACGCGCATAGACGCGACCCCGTCATCACCTGAAGCAGATCCGCTAATCGACGGGCAACCAACATGAATGCGAATGTACAGAACCCGAATCTGCAACAAAATGCTAATCAGCCAAATCCTAATCAAACCGCCCCACGAGCATGGGCTCCCATGACGCCACCTGATCTTTATCTATCCGACCCAGCACATCATCTCGCAGGAGCATGGTTGGCCACGCTCCGAGCACAGCAGTATGATGATAACGAAGCGCAGGTAAACATTCCTGCTCGATTAGGAGAAGACGCTCATGATTGGTTTAGTACCTATGTATGGGTTGATCTTCTGACCTTCGAACAGGATTTTCTGAATCGATTTGATTATGTCCATCCAGAGCAAGCACTTTACATGATCAAGGACCGAGTGCAAAAACCTCTCGAGTCTGTCGCAGAATACCGAAATCGGTTCTACCGAATGTTTGTGAAGACTGAGCGAGGCGAGCAAGTCGGGAGAGATTTGTTTATTGATGGCCTTCGCAGCCGAACGATAAGGGCGAAGCTGCGAAATCAATTTCCCCCCATCAATCACACGCTGCAACAGATCATGGCCGCTGCAGAAGAGATAGAACGGAAGTTCACGGCAAACTTCCTGGAAGGAGAAGACTATTCTAGGGAAGGAGATTCGACCGAACTTGCGAGGGCGAGAGCTGAGCTGGCCGCATTACAGAACAAGTTCGAAAATATGGGATTTGTGTCTGGCCCAGTCACCTATCTAGAACAGGTGGGCCCTATACGACCGACCCCAAGTGAGATCCCGAGTGTCCCTGTTCCTGTGATGCCAACACCTGTAAGAACAGCACCCCCGCCACCAATTGAGAATCCTGTAAGAACAAATGAATCTACTGCCATTTTCGAACTAACCAAAACGTTAATTAGCCTAATCCAGGAGAGCAAAAAGGAACAGCGAGAGCACAATGCTCGGTTAGAAGCCATGATGAGAAACATGCGGCCCATCGCGGTGCGTGCCCATCCGATTGAACAAGGATTGGTGCAGGCGCCTGTTCTCGGAGGAGCCGCAAGCAATCTGAATGTTTGTTGTGCATGCCATCAGCCAGGGCATCTAGCCCGTGATTACCCCACCGACCCCCTCAACAACGGGTCGGAGTTGCACCAATGGCCGCAGCTCCTATCGCTAACGGACCTGGACGGGTAGGAGCCCTGATGGAAGAGATGGAAGGTGGGGGAAGTGCGTTGGTAACCACGGAAGAAGCCGCTGAGCTCACCCCGTTGGATTAGTATGTATCGCTTGGATATCTTGGGCTTGGATTGATTGGAACGATCAGACCGGCGCCGGAACAGAAAAAAGTGGCGGAGTGGCGACCTTCTCCCGGAGAGATGGAGTCAGGAGGACGCACCTTCGCCACAAGGGAAATCGACGTGCTGAACATCATCCGAGCCTTGGATCATTGGATTCCATTTCCGATCGGCCATCTGCTCTCAATCTCCGAACAGGCTAATGAGCGGATGCTACAACACTGCAAGGCGAACCGAAAACGATTCGCCCTCACCCGAACCACGAACGTAAAGGCTAAAAGTCCCATGCCCGAGAACAAAATGGTTGGCACGACGGATCCAATACGGGCAGGATTAATACAAAAAGACGACCATTTCCTACGGATTAAACCCATCCCGTGGAAATCCGCGGAATGCGATATGGAAGTATGGGGAATTACGTACAATGCAATCATTGATTCGGGAGCTGTTGTTTTGGCCATCTCGCTGAGAGTAATTGAGAGAGCAGGTAGGAAAAACGACCTGATCATGCTTACAGAGAAGGATCAGTTTTTTTCGGCAGACGAAGAAAAAATCAAAACGGTGGGAAGAATGACCAATGTCGCTTTCCGATTGGCAAAGGTGCATGCGTTAGGTGACGTCGTGGTATTAGACATAAATACCTACGATGTTCTTTTCGGACTTTCCGCTCTTGTGGCATTACGAGCGAACCTGGATTTCAAGCGATGGTCAATCATCCTCCGAAATACGGGAGGAAGCCCTATGCTGTACCTACGAGACTGACCCTTCGTACTACCATCAACGCTGTCCCGCGAGTCTCGCCGATGTTAGTTGGGACTCTCTGTATGATCACCTGGGAAGACTCCGTAGACGATGAGCCATCATCGAGGGATGCGGATAGCAGTGGCGAAAATGATTCAGAAATCCTAAAGCCAGCGCGGCAGCGTATTTATTACCCGCCGCCCAGAACGATCGTAAGAACGATGCATGTAACAAGTCGGAACATCCAAAGGACAAAGGCGCTGATTTTGGGTGAACCCCTCATACAGATTTCAAGGATGGTCGATTCCTTGGAACCCCCTCAAACCCTGTACGAAGCAATCTCCCCTCTCCTCGCCCGATACAACGTCAAGAAACACTACTGCGATATGACGGATCTACCAAAGTCCCTGCTGACACCTGCAAAAAAAGTACGATTGCTACGCTTGGGGGCGGAAGCCAGTTCTTTGGAACCCCCTGGGCGTCTTGAGGCTGAATCAGATGAACTCGGAGTAAAGATTGCAACTAAAACTGTACCGTGGCAGGATATCTGTGATGGGATCACCCCGGAAGGACACGTGGCCATCTGGGAGGAAGACGCCCAGATGATGGCCACGGTGTTCTCCTGGCGATCGGACCATTCGTTCATCTGTGCGCCACCACCCGATGTGGCGAAACAGGCACGCACGAAGTAGATCGACGTACGGATCTGGGACCAACAATTTGAGTTACACGTCCCACAGTACGTACCTGACGAAATTCACCGGGTGATTGCGGATATTTTGACGGAATATCGGGGAGCGATTAGCGTAACCGATATTGACATTGGCTTCTCGTCGGTTATTCAACACGAAATTCAGATGAAAAATCATTCCCCAATCCACTGCAAGCCCTACTGATATTCCCTGATAGAACGGAAAAAGGCTCTCGAACAAATTCGGGAATTCGAAGCAAGCGAGTGGATCGAACCCGCCACCGGACCATGGTCATTTTCAGTAGTGCTAGTACCGAACAAAAACGGATCAATTCGCATATGCATCGATTATCGCAAACTGAATGAAATCACGATTAAAGATGTGTATCCCCTCCCCCGGATTGATGATTTGTTGGATGCGATTGGATGCTTTAATTATTTCAGTAAGTTTGATATTCGGCATGACTTACATCACATTCTGGTTAAGGAGGAAGATCGGCCACAGACGACCTTCGTGTTGTTCGAAGGCACGTGACAGTGGGTTTGGTGTCTGATGGGGATTTGCAACGCGCCTGCTACGTTTCAGCGAGCGATGAACATGACATTCCAGAACTTCGTCAACAACACGCTACTAACTCAGGGAATGATCAACTTCTGCGTGATCGTATACATGGATGATATCCTTGTCAACTCGGAGACCTATCATGGGCATGCACAACATATTGAGTGGACGTTGGGAGCGCTGAGGGATGCTGGGTTCAAGATGGCACTCGAAAAAAACGAATTTTACCTGTCGGAAATTTCGTTCTTGGGCTACGTCGTGACACGTGGAGGATTGCGGCCTGACTCGAGAAAGGTCGTGGCGGTGAGAGAAGCCCCGGTTCTTACGTCACTAACGCAGGTTCGAGCCTTCTTGGGGTTGGCCATGTACTATCGCCGTTTCATCAAAGGCTTCGCCGCGATTGCACGGGCGCTAACGAACCTGTTACGAAAGGACCAGCCTCTCAGTTGGGACACGGAGTGTGAGCAGGCCTTCGCGACCCTCAAAGACGCTTTGGCGATGACACCTATTTTGACCCGACCGGACCCCTCGAAACATTTCATTCTTATCACGGACTGGCAACCGGAAGCTATTTCCGTTATTCTAGTGCGGAAGGGGGACGATGGTCGTAAACATGTCATCGAGTACGCGTCGCAAACGGTGCCAGACGAACGGAGGAATGACTCAGCACCCCAAGGCGAATGCTATGCAGTAGTCAGGAGAATCCAGCATTTCCATTTGTATCTCTATGGCAGAAGTTCCGCCTTGTGACGGATCACGAGCCTTTGCTAGCTTTGAAGAAGCTCACTAATTACACGGGCATGATTGGACGTTGGGCGGTACGACTACAGGAGTACGACTTAAACATCATCCACCGGAAGACAGAAAGGCACGGCAACGCGCATGGACTGACACGTCTGCATCGGCCTGCCAAAGTACTGAAGGGCGAGGAAATCACTCCGTGGAAGGAGTCAGAACCAGCAAACGGGTCTAAGTACGGACAAGTGGCAGCTCTCCCATGAGGCAAGAAGCAGACTGGTGGCAATGGGTGACGGAGGTAACCTCACTACCCCTCTTTCTCCCATCTCCTCTTCGTCTATTCTCTCCCTTCTTGATAAATTTTGCTATTTTTGCGAAGCAATTTCTCGCGTATACTCTGTCTCCATGTGTCCTAACAGGGAAGGATATGCGGAATGGATAGACTGCCGACAGTGTGTCGCACGAGCCCATGGCTCGTGCATCCAATACCGAAACGACAGTAAACCGTGGTTATGCCCCTTGTGTCGGGTTGACAAGATCCCGACCGAGGCTCGCTTTCTGGATGCCACGTCAGAAGGGTTGGAAAAGACCTGGAAATTTCAAAGGGCCGAAGTATGGACCGACATCGCTTTGATTGCCACCTAAGTTGGTAACCCCCTCCAGGATTTCACCAAGGAAGATCGGAGGAGGGCTAACGAAAGGGCTCGGGATTATCGATGGATAGAGGGTAGGTTGGAAAAACGGAAAACGGAGGGCAGTGGGATTTGGATGGTTGTACCGCATCCGTTCATGAGGTACGACTGGGTGAAGACGACAAATGAGGAAACGGCAGCCCATTTTGCCGTACGGATTACAGAGTCAGCAATCGACAAAAATGAGTGGTATTGATCCAATATCCGGGACAATATGAAATTCATCGTCGCAAACTGTCAAGTTTGCGCTGCTAACAAGGCGCCGATGCAGCCGCCGAGATCGATAGTTCCAACGGTAGTTGAGCGGCCGTTCCAGAGGGTGAGTATGGATACCACCGATGTTGTGGTACCTCCAGGTCCTAATAGCTGTGAGTATTCAGTCCTATTGGTATTTGTCGATCATTTTTCGAAATGGATCGAGGCCTACCCGTGTCACACGCGACAAGCCGCCGAAATCGCACGGTATGTTAACCGTTTTCTCGGGATGCACCAGGATACGGAAGAAATCCTGACCGATAACGGGGCAGAATTTAGAGGGGAAGTATTGAGGAACCTGGTCATACACGGTGTCGCTGTGCGGAACACCGCGCCCCATATGTCACAATCCAATGGGCTGGTAGAAAACGCCAACAGGGTGATAACGACGCGTTGCGACGAAACATCGCGACACGGGATCCGAGGCCTTGGCCCAATATCATCGACCACATCCTAGCGGTCCATCGCGGAACGTCCCATGAATCGACATGCCTGAGCCCCTTCCAATTAAGGACTAATAGCGTCGCTTGCGTTTCGATACCAAGCCTCCCCGACGAATCAACGTTTAACTGCCGGCCCACAAGGACCACACCGCGAGACAAGGCCAAGCGACACTTAGAGTTAATGGAACGGTCCCTCCCCAGGCTAGCCCGAAAACGCCAGAAAATGACCGAATTGGCCCATGGTCGACAGGTCCGAAGCTACGAGGCCCAGAACGGAAACGCAGGTCCACGACGCCAGTACAAATTGGGGGATATCGTGCAGGTGAGGAAATGTGCTCGCCAGGGCAAGCTAGCGCCACGATTTTTCGGGCGATTCCACGTGATTGAGCTGGGACCGAACGGCGTGAACACCGTACGGCTTGCGCCCAAGGTCTCCGGCAGCCGATCGGCTCGTCCGATCATTTGCCACGTGTCCTACCTTCGTCCCCTCCCTCCTTCCCCATTTTCGTCTTCATCCAACTCCTCCTCCGCTGCGGAAGAGGACGACGACTGCTTATCGCTTGTCTCTCTGTCTCCTTCTGGTTCTCCTTCCGTCGTCTCCATCGCCATCGCCATGAGTTTTCTTACAGAGCGAGCTCTCGACGATCCCCTGCTGGTGCCACGGTGTCACATCTCGGCGATCCGACAAGTTCACCATCCGCGGCTCAGTCCGGACCTTTAACGACTTGCGCAATTCTTTTGTAGTCGGGGAGTGTACGCAGCCGCTGAATTTCGCTTTGCAGGTAATTCCCGGGCGGTTGTGTTGGCAAAGGCGGTAGCAGTTCATCGGCGATCGGCTCCCAAGATCAGCCACGTGTCTACGGTGGTCGCCTTCAGTGGCGACATCAGCACCATCAGCCCGCTGCGACATACAGCCATCAAGACGTCGGTCCAGCTCAGGGCGCAGCAGTTGGCGGCGGAGTGGAATCGTTGGCTCACGCCCCACGGAGATAACCTTTTTCCCACGGACGGCGTCGACCTCGACGGGATCCGAACCTTCCAGCACGAGCCAACAGTGGTGCTCCCGGAACTCGTCCCCTTCCTCCGTCCTCAATGAACCCATCCCCGATCTCCACTTTCGACCTCCCCTCCTTCTTTCCCACTTTTTGGCAATCCGGAGTCCATCCGCACCTTCTGTCAAGAATCCCTCGCTGTCCCCCTCCTCGATCCCCAACAGTGGAGGCATTGGCGAGAGCACTTCGTAGAGCTGTCGGTGTGTCTGGTCGGAGTAAGGGTCACGTGGACGCGGCACGGGGATCACCGCCAGCGGACTGAGTACCTCGAGTTGCTTATCATCCAGGTGTGGCGAACGGAAGTGGCAGGCGATCTGCTCGGATTCCTCTTCGGATCAGTGCGGCCCGATCATCGCCAACTGATCGTACAAGAGTTAACGGTCCCCCTTGCGCAGCTGGCCGACGATCTCCCTCTTGAGATCGTCTTGCAGAGCGACGACAGCGCGGTCCCTCATGTTCTCACGCGGACCTTGGCGCCATATCTTAAGTGGTCGGCGTGCTTGGAGGAACCAGGGAGTGGCCGCAACCCACCATCACAGCGAGGTCATCTAGACCCGCACGAGATAGTCGACCTAGCCTTCTTCCAAGATCGGACAGCTTCTGAGGACGAGGAGGTACAAATTGAAGCAGAAGAAGAAAGCTTGGAAGAAGAAGAAGAGGTCAAGGAAGTGGCCGACGAGGAAGAAACTCCCGAGGAAGGAAGTTACAGTGAGCACAACGAAGGGGAGCAAAGTGAAGCGGAGGAGGAAGAAGAGCAAGACGACGACGAAGAAGAAGAAGACCAGGAAGAGTCAGAAGAGTCGGAGTACAAAGGATTCGAGGAGGAAGTGCGCGACGAGGCTCGGGCACAGGCCCAGGCACAGAAGAGGGAAGAGATCGCGGCCAGGAAGCGACAGTTGGAAATCGCCAGCGCAGCCGGTGAGCCGCGCACCGACGATCCGGCCCGAGATCCGGAGCCACCCAAGCCCGAGGATGGAGAGACAGCTGCCGAGACTTCGGCCGCACCAGCGAGACGGCGACGAAGCCGATCCCCCTCCCCCTCCACCGCCGACCGCCCACCAGCTCGTCCAGGTACCGATGCGGGGCATCGGGCTTCGCCCCCGGTTGTTATCCCGCCGTCCCCTTGATCACCTCTCTTTCTGCCAGATCACCGCCCGCGTCACCTTCCCCGACAATCCCTTCCCCATCGTCGGGCCATCGATACCTTCCGCTTTTTCTAAATTACCCGTCTTGCTGTCACTGTTCATCCCCACCCTTCCACCCGATGTGCCCTCCCTGTCTTCTGCCTCCATATCCTTTTCCTTAGTGCCGCGTGGGGAGGCCACAATATGATTGAGGTATACTGCATGATTACGGGGACTATCCCCGCATGCGAGAACCACGATCACTTTCGAGCGGCCCTCTTCCGAACCTTTACCAACCTCTACCTCGACTACCCCGCGTCCCTCCCCCACACAGGCAACGGATTCCCCCGCTTTCACCGGATCGTTCGCTATCAGGAACTTCCGGAGACGGTGGCCGGAATGGAGAGCTTCCTTCCCCCGCTACCCATCAACCCTCCCCCTCGCCACCCCTCCATGTACCGTCTCCCCTTTCCCCTCCCCAGCGCTCACTCATGTATGACAGATGGGCACGCGTCATGACAACGACACGTGTAATCCCCTCCTTGGATTGTTGATGGCCCTCCCCGAGGAATTAGTAGAAGAGTTGTGCTGCCACGATTGAATGGCGTCCACACTCCTTCGAACGGTAAGTGGCATAGAAAGAAGAGCTCCGCGTGTCGATCGATTAGAGAGATCGACACGTGTCAACAAGCAAGCAGGAGCTTGCTAATATTGGAACCCCCTGGGCGTCACATATGTGACGAACCACTTTCTGCAGCGCGCGACTTTCTGCACGGTTGCAATGAGGGGTCCTAAGCTGGGAAGGTTGGGCCAATTACGGGAGATTGGGATGGATTGGAAATTGCATCAGTACCCTCGCTTCTTTGTCTTTTGCGTAGATTCTTTTTGGATGGCTGAGTTCGAAGTTGGGTGTGTCCCGAGACGGGTGATTGATTGGTCGGATGGCTGGCGCGCCGCCACGTGCGCGATTAAGAAATATTGACGTCATTTCTTTCTGGTTCAGTTTCGAAACTTTTTGGGCGCGGACATCGCGCGGGAATTTGCTTCGTTCTTTTTGAAGAAAAAAAATTGAATTCTTTTTCGAATTTTGTCGAGCCCCGATGGCTCTCGGAATTTCAGACTTTCCTTCCGGAACCTGTACTTTTGCTTTTTCGCATTAGTTAGGAATTTAGGAATTTTGTAATTAGGACTTTCTTTTGCCGCGCGACGCCTTTTTGCTTACGC
>BFEA01000409.1:13807-30345 GCA_003427395.1 Chara braunii
CGAGCAGGAGACTCTAACCGTGTTGCTGCTCTCCATATTCTCACCGAATTCTCACCACATCAGTTCACCCATCTCGAGACGGGTGACTCTTGGACGGTCTAGGTATGAAAAGGCCATTAGGTAGATTGTTATTTCGAATAATCGCTTCAGATTGCCGTTTCTTATTGCCAATCCTAGTTGTTGTTCTTAGTTGCTATTTTCCGGTTGCTGTTCTCAATTGTCATCTGTCCGAAGTTCGGATACCAATCGGCTGCTGCCCCTGAGACTGTTCTTCGGCTGTCATTTCTGGTTGCTGCTTTTGTTGCTGTTTTTGTGACCGTCGTTTTGAAATGTTGTTTCCTAAAAACCGTGTCTGAGTGTTATGTCCGTCTGACCGTAGTTGAGGCTGCTGATTAAACACCGATTGGCCGTTGATTGGTTGCTGACTGACAAGTGTCTGATTGCCGCCCGAATAGACTGATCTGAGGATCACTTAGTCACCAATTGAGTGCTCCCTGAGGAGTGGTTGTATTGCTACCTGGTTACCTCCAGCCAAGTTAAGTACTGGCCACTGCTGAGCACTATTCGCTGTTAAGCATCTCGAAGCACTAGGAATTGAGGATTGCCTCCAAATTCTTTCAGTAACTTCAAGTGGTCCAAAAGGTCATTAGTTGGCTGAATGCGAGTTGCGCATTGATCAAAGCGGTCTGAATGCGGATTAGAAAATTCAGGATAACTCGGATGATTAAGCGGGGTCGGTTAGTCATGCCACKGTACCCCGGTTCCCGACAACGGAAGCCAAATGAACTGTCAACTKATGGTTGGGACCTYTGACTATTCGGAAGAACCAGTGGATACCTCGGGAGAGGGAGAACTCAAGTGTGTCTRTTTTCACCTGAGAAATGCCCTGGCCTRTTCCACCGTCTCTAGAGAGGAGCCGGTACTGTGCAGTTTGCCATCTGACCCGTAAAAATAAGTCACGTACTCAATGTACTTTTCCATTTTCACTCTTWGGACAGCGTGTTCACGCTGGACCCGCTTTTGGGAGTCCATGTCCGAATACGCCTCCTCCTTCTATCCCCTTTTCTTGTCTCTGACAGAGTTACACTTCACAACTAGTACCTCGTCACTTTTCATACTCTCTCACCGTGTCCGAACCCAAGTATGCAGAACCTGAAAAATTGCTTGTAACCAGTCTTGCCCAATGTCATTCGAATTCTGAGTTGACTTGAGTTTGTTGGGTCTATTATGTCAACCCTTCAGACCTCAGCTTGAGTCTGAGAAGGGTTGTCCAAGTCCAACTTGAGTTTGGCTTGCCTGAAATTGAGTCGAAATCGTTTGGAACTAGTTGTTCAAGTCTGAATTGTCTGAATCCAGTTGTCTGAGTCTTGTTATCTGAAATTGAGTCGAAANNNTTTGGAACTAGTTGTTCAAGTCTGAATTGTCTGAATCTAGTTGTCTGAGTCTTGTTGTTTGAGCCTTGTTGTCTGAGCCTTGTTGTCTGATAAATAGAGCACAACTAGTATTGGCTTTGCCTGATAACTTTCCCTCCTCAGCGTTATGACCACGGAGGGACTCAACCGTGACTCAAACGGCTTTCGTCCTACTTTAGTCCTATGCGCTGGAGTACTCTCAGAGCACACACCGTGCTGAGAGATCATCCAGACCCACCTTATTCAGACATGACACCAGGGGGGGCGTCATCTCGGACAGCCCATCACAGACCACCACGCAGACCCAGAAAAACGGGATTGAGTACGACTCAGAAGTAGACACTAGTCACCATCCACAAAGAATTTGGCCAAYAGATATACTATTTCCCTCAAGATGCGCTGCGTCTTGCCCATCAAAGAACATGCTCAGATCACGACCCCTGCCCCTCACCAAAGGCTCACTCAAAGCGCGATGGACAATGGGAACAGGTAAGCCACTCTTCTAAACTTGTTTACTCAGTCCACATTTTGATCCTCTGAATAATCAAGATTGCTACTGGGGTTTCCGCTCGGACAAAGTTGAACCCACCAACAATAAACGAATGAAATAAATAAGTGGAGGAAGTAAGAGTAAGCCCTCTTTATCTGATCGGATTGACCATAAGCTCCCCTCGTTTGGATGGCTGCCACCCGACCACCTATCCTCAGCCAATGATTTGCACTCTTAGAATTGCCATGCTTACTTTATCTGACATGTATGAGATCCTCCAGGCCAAACTCAACGCAYTTGCTTACACATTCATAKTGACAGTGATCCCTGTAACTTTTGCTCTATTCCAAAGCAGTTCTCAATTGACCATCGAAAATAGCTAGAGAATCAAAGTTAGTGAAGAAGGCGGGACTAGCAGTGCACGAATGATTACTCGATCTGATCACTTTCAAGAAGTTATCACTGGTCAATGACCAGTCTCCGGGCTACTGATCCCTCCATCGTTCTTAGCGTTTTTAGTTTTCTTGACAAGCCAAACAACGACGGTGATCAGAACACTCCTCCAAAGCTCATCTAGGMCTGCTTAGAAGAGGYAAGGATGAAATGAGAACATATAGAACATGTCCGGCGAGCCAAGGTTGACCTGCGTACCTTTCTGCACTCACCAAGGCTTACGGAACCTTCAGGCATGATTTCCCCTATTCACATGGGAAAACATGCATGCTCGCATGTCCATGCACTCAGTACTTTTCAGGCCACAAGTGAGCTCTTCCAGCTACTAGCAGACATTCGATCATGTGAGCATGTGTAATCCCAGGGGTCACACTATGCAATCATGCAGCAYAGTCACACTATGTAATCATGCAGCACACTCACACTATGTAGTCACGCAGCACACTCGCACTATGTAGTGATGCATAGTAGTCACACAACGTAGTCACACAACGTAGTCACACAATGTCGTCACGCGAAGTGATCACATGGAGTGATCACACAGAGCAATCAACACCATGTAGTCGCACACAAATGAGAGGGAAAAGGAAAAGAGGTCTGATTCCTTATTTCGTTTATAATCTCCACTCTCGTGAAATTTGGACACATGAACACGATGGCAACATGTCTCTTTGACTTTGCCAAGAAATCAAATAAAATGTTCAATACAAATAACGCACCCAAATAGACTGCATCTGGCCATGTTAACGCCACGGGTATTCAACTCCAGCCTCATTAACATCTCAACCAACCTCCCATACATTGGATTCCCCCCGAGGCAAGTTCGTTTCAAGACGTTATCACAAACTGGGGCTACTCCCTTTGTTCACCCGCTTACATAGTCTACTGAGGGCTTAATTTTCTTTCTTTACACTGTGCAAACATGACCCGTTAATGACAATCAGTCGTACTGACTATCCGAACTAAGAGGAAGACTAAAACTAGYGGGGAYAGAAGGGAGTTCTATTTGCAAGAGCCAGCGTCTTATCTGAAGGTCCGGCCATGACAGTTATAAAGAAATCCGTGTCAATGATTCTTGATTGCCGTCTCCATTGCATGCTGGAAGTTACTTGAGGGTGACGGAAAACAGGTGATCGTCTGAGCGGGTGTGCCAGCCGGTAAGCAAAACCTCACTCCGAAGCAAAGGGTCCCACCCTTTTGTTCTGTCACCTCGACTCTCGAGTCTTCGCTCAAGCCTCTTTCTTGTCAATTTCCGCACGACTCCCTCGACGACTRACTCATGACCAAATACGTCACGTATACGCYAATCACAGTACCGCCCACACAGGCACCAACTCAGCTTCCCGCAGGGCAAGTACTAATTAGCGAGTAATTATGGCCCACACACTAGTGAGAAGTCACTGATCCGTATCCATGACAGGGAGTGACCATGCTCAGCGCGCGGCAAACARATCGAGTAGCAACTTACTCCACGCCCTGCAGACCAGCTTCCCTTGATGGACACTTCTCACGTTATGTCGACTGGTTCCCCCCCCTTTCTCCCTTANGTCACGTATACGCCAATCACAGTACCGCCCACGCAGGCACCAACTCAGCTTCCCGCAGGGCAAGTACTGATTAGCGAATAATTATGGCCCACACACTAGTGAGAAGTCACTGATCCGTATCCATGACAGGGAGTGACCATGCTCAGCGCGCGGCAAACAGATCGAGTAGCAACTTACTCCACGCCCTGCAGACCAGCTTCCCTTGATGGACACTTCTCACGTTATGTCGACTGGTTCCCCCCCCTTTCTCCCTTATCTTGTCATCAGTGCAGCAACTGCAATCACGTCACGCATGCATGTGAACCGCAACTGACATACAGATGTCGGTACTTTACGCACACCATCCAAGAAGCAGTTCACATCAACCACTCGGCAGGCTCGCGTCCTACTTCACTTCGCACACGCTCCCTTTCCGCTAACTCTCTTCTCGCATAGCAGGCCACGTCTCGCACACCCTCGTAGCCGTTCCACGTTTGCCTGTCTCTTCCCACGTTGACCTCTCCGCCTTCTCCGACTGCCACGCGTGCGTCGGGTGTACTGCCCGCTCTCACACTGGCACCTCTTGTTGACCACCCTCTTGCTCCTCCCAGGGCGCGCCACTTGTCAGACAAGTGCCCCCGAGCTTGTCTCCGTCCCACTACATTTTCCTCTGTTTCGAGATTCGTCCTGTTCCCCTTCTCTGACGGGCGCAGTAGGCTCGCTCTTTGTTTTCGTGCACTGCCCACTAGATTTGACATCAACCTCCTCTCTCCCTCTTACTCACCCTTCGGTTGTGCCACGCGTACGCATGTCACCGCCTCGTAGTCCGTACCCCGTCTTGTGAATGACCAATACTCTCACTCCCCCCCTTCGTGTCGTTGCCTCACACACGTCCTTTCGCCTTGTTCAGCTGTGTTTTTGTTCCACGAACTCTGGGCGTTAGTTGTCGAGAGCTGGCCTCAGGCCCTTTTTCCACCGGCTCCGCGGCTCGATGATGCCTTTTGATCTCCTCGGGTGTGTTCCAGGACCTGAGGTCCGTTTCCCGGTCCGCCTCGCTCATTTCACTCTCACCGCCTGAGTCTCTCTCGTTGTGCTGTTCCTCCCTTGTCTCGGTCCCGGTTGATGACTCGGTCTCGTGGTAGATGACCGTCACTCTCAAGCCCACGGTCACTCTGTCTCTTCTGCACCTCCGCTCCGCCCTGTCGCGCGCTTCGGAAATGGCAGCCTGCAGCCTCTGGTCACCTCGCATCTCCTCCTCTCTCCCCCCTTCAATACAGACCTTCAGTCGAACTACTTCTCCCCCATCATAGTTCAGGGCCGTCGTAATCAGGGGGCCTTCACCTGACACTGGGACCCAGCGCACCGTCTGATGCCAACAGCCAGGCCTATAGCCGTGTAGCGCCATTGCCACTCAGTATAGCCAGCCCCGCTTTGATAGACAGCACAACACTAGACCGTAGATCTCCTATAGCAGACCACTCCCCACCAGAACTCGCAGTATAGACTATATATCACCAGTCGACTTGCCATGGACAACATCTCAACTCCCTCTCCYTTTTATAGGCCTATCCTCTGCGTTCTGAACGAAGGACTCGAATTAGTCCTTTTCATACCTTACCAGTATTTCAGGAATTTTTACGGTTTTCAAAATGATTTGCAAATTAAAACTGAATAGCTTTTAGAGAAACACTCGTGACTATAACTCAATCGATCGATCACGAACTAGCCTCTCTCTTGACAGTTCCAGACCCTTGCAATATGACAACAGGTTCGGCACTACGGTSCCATAAYGAGGARCCGATGATCGCACTTTCCCCCTTTTTAGTGCAACCTCRGTCTATCTCAGTTGGGTGCCCGTGTCCGATGGCAAGGAGGGGGCTTATGACCCTCCATGAAGGGGGTGATAGGCCTCCTACCAATGCGGYCGCGGGTCGCCCTCCTTTTGAGGTCCTGCCGCGCGATGTCAGATCGAAGCGCACCCACAAACTGTATACGTGGGATCGACCTACTTAGGCTATGAGTCGCCGAATTCGAAATACGAATCGTTGGCCTTCCAGTGAGATGACAGGCCGACAGACGGAAAACTAGAAATAGGAAAAATTAATACTSATAATAATAATAATAATAATAGTAATAAACGACAATCAATGCGGAAGAAAAGACAGCGCTTCAAGTTTCTTTCGCGCCGCAGGCTTCGCCTGAATAGCGTTGCAAATTCTCGCATAAGCCCAAAACCCGATTTTCATCCTTACCCCTTTTTCCTTCTTTTTCACACTTCCCTTTTTCAGGCCCACTGCATCTGCCCTGCAGCACAGCTACTGGGGTCCTACCGCGCAGAGCCTCAGGTGTGCGGACCTGGTACAGATAAAAGGTTGGCCTGCCTAGACCATAATACCACTGCCCGAACTCAAAGTCCGGTCCTGTTGGTCTCCCTACGAAGCAACAGACCAATCAAGGAAAGCGGAAAAAGGGATAACGATAACAACAAGTAAATAATAATAATAATAGAGTGAGACGSAACGATAACCGGGGGTCAGATGCCATCAGATTTCCCCGAACTGAAGCTAGTAGCCCAAATGCGTTAAAGTTAGACCCTTGTTTTCATTTTCCATTTTTCTTTGCTTGCTGCTTTTTGCTTTAACCTTCTGTTTCTCTGACTGCTGTCAGCGTCATGCACCTGACCCATAACCCTGTAGAGGGGTGCTTGGTGCATAATAGAAAAGACAACGCCTATATCTCTACTTTCGCGTCCCAGGGCGAACCCGGTGGCTACCACGGCCACAGGCCGGTTGTGCTCTGCTGTACAACAGGGCGCCGAGCCTGCGTGGACCAATGGAAGTCCTGTGGCGCACCCCTTTTTGCTGAGGGCTACGCCACCGGGATCTGTCCACGCCGAGAAATGATCTTGGTACCAGCACAGGAGACTGGCACTATGCAGAGACTTGGTACACAGGAGGGTCGGGACACCGTGCCCTTCGACAGCGTGCGATTAATAAATGTTGACGTCGTTTCTTTCGTTTCGGGTTCGATCTTTTGGGCGCGGACATTGCGCGGGAAATTGTTTCGTTCTTTTTGAATTTCCTTTTGAATCTTTTTCGAATTTTGTCGAGCCCCGATGGCTCTCGGGATTTTGGACTTTCTTTCTGGAATGTATGCTTTTTACTTTTCCGCACTAGATAGGAATTTAGGAATTCAGTAATTAGGACTTTCTCTGTCTTGCATCGCCTTTTGTCTACGCGCTTCTTCATGAGGCTGCAACGGTACTCTGATTAGTGGGCGCCCGTAATCGTGTGTGTGACTGCAATTTTGGGCTTATAAGTGTATCTGCTGGCATGCTCGGATCGATGCGTGGAGAAGGGTTACGTCCCCCACGCCGCGGCCGATCATGTAGAACGCAGGCGTTCCCTTTCTAATCCTCACTCTAAGTCCTGGTAATTCCGCGTTCTTCACGCATGCATGCACGCTACAAATTTCGGCTGCACAATTATTAGTCAACTCTCTTGACCTGTTGTTGGAAGCTCGGGGTTGCGCGATCAGGAAGCGTCGGCACACGAGCAAAGAAAGAGGTGAGTAGAGTAGGAGTTGGGCGGCCCGACGAGCTGGTGCGGGGGGGGGAGTTATGATATGGTCGCATCTTGCATAGTCCGAAGCAATTAAACTATATGGGGATTGACCCCGCGAACGCCGCGCGAGAATACGTGTGAACGCGATCCGAGTCGCGCCCTTACACGCATTTCCGTACGTCGATTCGCCCACCCAAGAAGACTTGAGGCGGAGCCGTCATCCCGTACGAACTTACTGAGGCGTCACTGAATCTGCCTGTCCTACACGTGTCCGTGCGCAGTGACGATATCCCGACCCGAGCTATCCCATTGACGATGATACCATGACGCGATCTTTGAACTCAGACTCGTCCTATGACCCGGACTATTTCACCCCTATAATAAACGAACTCATAAGGACACGGTACCCTTGTCACACGGAGAATCGGCTATGTCCGCGGGAATTCCACTGTGCCACCACTAGCGACCCTCGGTGCTCCGATTTCCCTTCCCCCGACCACACCTACTACTTCACCCACCCGGRATTCGTTGAGATCACCACCAGTTTCCCTCCTTTCCGCCTCCTTCTCCCATATCATCAACTCAGTGTCATCCCGTGGCTCGCCATAGCCCCCTACTGGCCCAATACGTTTTGCGTGAACTGCCGACGTAGCAGCGGACAGAGAACTCCGGAATTCCGAAGGCCCAACCCGGGCGCGCGGCGACCTGCGCCACGTGGCGGCCCCCGACGGCCTAACTTTTCAGGACCACCCCCACCACGAAGGGACTTCCCCGTAACCCGTCACCCACCGTGCCCCGGCCCCCACCAGACCGTGAGTCCCTTGCGCACACACCCCTGACTCGCCTAATTGCATTCATACCCTTAAGACTCCCCCACTTTCCCCAAAAATCCTTGGCACACCCCTTTTCGCACTTCCAGGCCCACATCCCACTCCGATCAGGAAGTCGAGCCAGGCGTGAGGTTGGGCGTCACAGCCTGGCCTTAGATCCTCACTGTTCCTAAGGATGCAGGCTGCCGGTGCACTGCAGCCTTGGTGTCATGATTAGAAACAACTGTTACACCGCGTCAAACGCGGGGACACAGCCAGTCGGGTAGCATGCTTTATGTTCTAGACAGTGAGCTTGGCAAAGGTCTTATGAAGTGGGGGATGGGCAGCCTTCCGGATGGTAGTGTCCAAAGCCAACACTCTCCCACACACCACACGCAACCCACTCACACGCGCACTCACACCCGTGTTGGCTGAAGACCTTATACCGTCTGGGAGGATCCTGCTCACTCTCTCAGTTGGATGGCACCAAGAGTGCCACAGGCGGCCGTGGGGATTGAATCCACAACCTCCTAAATGCCACTTGCGTGCCTAAGCAATTGAGCTAGGATGCTGGATGGAGCCCAGATTCTTCTATCGCAGGGAAAAAAAAAAAAAAAACCCTGAAAAACGATTAGCAAGCTAATGAGGGCTGTACCACCCCACACGCGGCTGGGAAAAAGGGCATTTCAAGCTCTAAACTACTAGCAGTGTATCTACCTGTGTTCTACAAGAAGATTCATGCTCATGTTACACATTTGGTCAGTATCTACCTGTGTTCTACAAGAAGATTCATGCTCTCGGGGCAAAGGTAAGTGAGTTTTTTCTTTTCTTTTTTCCGAAAGTCAATACCTTTTTTTTTCCCTTTTCCTTTCTTAGTAAGCCCTGCCAACGAGGCAGGGCAGTGCGTTCTACGGGCTCACGTTACACATTTTGTCTTTACCGGCTCATCAGATATCTCTGAACACATTTTTTTTAACCGATGGCCAGTGCTAGTGAGGGTGATAAGAGAAACGGCTTCTAGCCTGCTAGGCGAATGATGGATAGACAATAGATATACTATGACAAGGGTTAACAAAATATAATTGCAAGATTGTATGCAGATGGCAGGCAGGAAAAAGGACTAAGGATATAGTGTTCTAATGATGAATGTCAGGTGTAGGCATTTTGGAGTCTAACATATTGTGGGGACACTGGGCCCTTTTCTTTTTTGTTTTTTACAACCACCACCAGCAACTACAGGGGCTGGTTTTCAGATTTTCCTTTTCTGCAGTTGTTCGCTTATTGGATTCTGGGCCTGCTTTCCGGCAGGCGAAAACTAGCAGACTGGACAAAAAAAGAGTCAAGGGATAAACCCAACCATAGGGGATAAAGTTCCGACGAACCCAAACCCATGCACGGCATGTCATCCGACATCCCATCGCTGGACCAATGTTCGGATAAAAAAAATGGAAAATTGTGTAACATCATATGATCATACTAACATGTGATAGAGATTGACATGGCAAACATACAGAGGCAAAGATACACACAAAAATGAAGAGTTGCATGATGAAGTCCCACACACAATAGCCAGTCGACTACAACCTTGCAGGCATTGCATTGAATTATAATCGTGTTGTTGGAGAACCTGATAAAGCACAGAAAAGAGGACTTTGCAAAAAAAATCGAAGTTATCATGCTCATGCAAGGACTAAAGGTACAAACTTGACACATCCTTAAACCAGCAGTACGTTTCCCAGCCAAATTTCTCTGATGCGGCACACGACACGCCAAAGGACACGGCCAGTCAAGCCGTATGTTATTCATCCTGGCAAACCGGGGCCGTGCACAGTATAGTTTTGCCTGGATATATTTTCTGCCGGCGGCAGACCGGAACATCCCAAAGGATGCGGCACGTGCATGGCCGTGTCTCAGAAATTTGCCGGTGAATTGTACTGGAGGTTTAAGTGTTATGCACAGGGGTGTGAAATGGCCAACCTCAGCAGGACCTGAGCAGCCACTTTTCACTTGGCCCGATGCTCCCACATTGCTACAGGTTACAGGGCGGCACAACTTGCCCCAGCAAGTTACCAGTGTTGACTGACCATGGCCACCAATCCTCCTCAGGCCACTGAAAGTGATGGCAACAGGAACAGAACCCAGCACCTACGCGGTGCAGCTCAGGCATGAAACCTACTGAGCTAGCCAGCCGGGCAATCACTCTTGTTTCTGTTCCTAGCACTGGACCCTTCCTTCCAAGCCCAGACGGCTAGAAGCCACTAGGCAAACACACATCAACAGCATCTCCGACGTAACCAAGGTAGGACTTCCTTAGCAGCTGGCAATCACTCTTGGTTCTGTTGCTAGCACTGGACCCTTCCTCCCAAGCCTAGCAGCCACTAATTCCCCCCCAGGGGTTCTGAAGAGGGTGATAAGAACATCCCCCAGCAGAACCCACCGTGCAGGAAGCTCCATCTATCGGTGGGGAGCATCACCTGCTGGAAAATGGGTCCAGCGTCAGATATGTATAAACCCTGAACACCACCACCGCCATTACTACATGATTGTGATTGTGTTTAGTCTTTTAGACTATTTGAATGAAATCTCCAAGGACCCATTTCAGGAATACACCCGAGAAGTCTGGGCCTATTGGCATCAACATAAAGATGCCACAGGAGACACCGCCAAATAGTTCAACAATGGTCTAAGCCTATATGGCCTGTAAATGCAACGGATATTCAAAATATCTAGCTGCCAGAAGATATACTCAGGAAATTGAACTACATCAAGGACTCCAACACATACTACAGCAGCAACAACATCAACAACATCAACAACATCAACAGAATCTGTACCAACAAGAGCAATACGAGCAAGAACGTGCTCAACAACAACAACAACAACAACAACAACAACAGGGAGAATGAGCAACGAGAATCTGAACAGGTGCAACAAGAACAACAACCAGAAACCGGTTCAAATGAGGATACGTTCAAGCGCTCACAAACCAGTTTTTGGGATATGCAAAGCACAGATGGAAAGGAATACGCATTAGGGGAAAACTCCACAAACACTTGACAGAAGGGACAATAGACTGCAGTTTTTTTGCCATGGCACGAATAAGGACATGTAGAATACAGTAGAAGCCTTGGCCACATCAACGGCACAATGTGTCCAGATAGCTCGCGACTTCTTTCAAAACCTGTACACGTCCCGATGTGGACAGGAACCCAAGGACACATGCACGGCCGATATCATGGACTTCCTGATCCCCCTCGGCAAGAGCCTGACTGACGAAGAACGTGAACATGACAGCTCTGTAGAAGCCTGTGATAGGCCAAGTTCTTGTAACTAGCGGCTTTCCGTACCCGTCGGGTTGACCCCAAAGAAAAGCATCGAAGCACGAACGCCAGCCGAGACCAATTAAGTGGGGGTCTGCACTTTTTTGCATGAATGCATGTAATTATGTGTCTGTCCTTGCGCAGATGGGAGTTTGGAGTACCAGGGCCGATTAGCGGCCGCGCGGAATAAAAACGGTTCGGAAAACAGTTCAGGGTTCTTCTTTTCTTCCTTTTTCTAATCGATCTTGAAATCGCGTGCATAGCCATTTGCATATGCAAGCTCGCTTCCCGCTCCTGCATGGCGCAACTTCCTCTTCCTGCGCTTCGACCTTTCTCTTGTGCATCTCCTCGACTTCCTTCTTCGTTTCAGAGGTCGGCAATCGGTGGAGGTTGGCGTGGTCGGATCGAGCAGTTAGAATGCGAACCGTGCACGGCTCAGCGGCCAATCCAACCTCCACGAAATTCCCAATCCTCCCACCCCTTCTTCTCTACCCTTTCGTCTTGCGGTACAGATGATTGGACATTAGTTGATCAGACCATCTGAGAATATCTGCGCACACGGCTTGAGCGACCATCCCAGTTATTTGAAAAATTCAATCATCCCGCCCTCTGCGGCTTTCTGGAATGTTCTTTCCTTCTATCATCCTCATCTACCACCCTTTGGTCCCTTGCATTACACACTGGTTCCCCTCCGCCTTCCGCGCTATAAATCCGCGCAGCCCTCTCCTTTCCTTCTCTTTGATCTCGGCTGCAATGTTGCGCGAAGGCTGTGGCGCCTAACAGGCTCGACTTGCCCAAGGACGGGTGGGGTGACGGCGTGGGGTAAGCTCAATGGTAGTTTCGGTGGGTGGTGGTCTGAGGGACAGAGTGGTGGTGGAGACGAAGGTGCGGCCAGTGGCAGGGTCTTGTAGTGGTGCTGGCGCCTTTGATTGGACTTCGTGGCTGCGCACGTGCAGTGCCAGCCGCATTATGGTTTAATCTGAATTTGCGATAGAATTCTGCTTCTTCTCCATCACTGCTTTGTCGGAGTGTTTGTGCCTGCTCAAGACTAAGTGTCTGACTAAGTCGTATGCATGGCCTTGGTTGCAAGTGTCGAATGGTTGCATGATGCTTCGCTGTTAGAAAGTCTTTGTGTGTATGGTGTGAATGCTCAATCACCTGGTTGTTAATGGATTGCTTTCACTCTCGTTGATTGGATTGGTCTCAGCCATCTACGTGGATGTATGAGTGTGCTGGCACCCACTAGCCCCGACTAATCAGGTGATCTCCACACCGCAAGCACCCCCTCTTTCCATCTCTTGCACCCATAGCGTGCAAGCGCCACGTGGCTGGCTGTCGTAATCACTCTGCTGGTATATTACTGTTTGGTGTGAAGTGATAATTTTGTTTTGGTCGCTACTCTGTGTCGAGTCTTTATACTCTGCTTGGGTGTCGAGCCCAGGCCGGGATTAAGTGGGCAGTTTGCTCGCCTGCATGTAAGTATGGGAAACTGCCCGTGCTCGAACATCACGTCTATCCACCATAGCAGCCTTCCCGCTTTTTCGATCACAGACGAGGACAGACTCTACTGCGCCGCGGATGTGCGAAGGACGCTACTGAGGGCTGATCAGGTTCACCTTTATAACCCGTCGAAAGCTTGCCACATTGTCGGGGAGGGCTTTATGTTGATTGATGGATTTGCTTCTTCCCAGTTGATTTTACCTTATTCGGAGCTCACCATGCTCCTCTGGTCTGTGGCGCATGCCCATTTAATTGTAGGCGGTGCAAGCTCGGGAATTCGTGTTCCTGGCTGCGGTTGGTACTGGGGTACGAAGGGTCCGTCCAGTTCCCAGACCTCTCCCGTAACACAGGCGCGCTTCCAGCAAACTTCCGGACCTGGGTGCCCCGTGCCCACCACCATCAGATAGCGAGGCCTCCGATCCTTCCCATGGCCGAGATTAACTCTGCCCCCATCACGGGCGAAGTCCCCTTCTTCCTTGGCCCCACCAGAGGGACGGTGTGTACATTGCGTGATGTAGGGTCCTTGTTCATTTCTTTTAATGAGTTTCTGTTTCTTTGCGAAAATGTCCCTGCGAGCCCTGGTAAATTTTAACCAAATTCCTATCCTTCGAACATTTTGATATTGCCCCGGTCCGATTTGCACCTTTTCAAGGAACCCCTGGGAGCTGAGGCGAGAACCCCAGTTTCGTCCCGGCAGTTCAGTCCCCCGCCTAAAATCCTCGGCCACACCCCAATTACTCTGATCGACATTCTCAGGGGTACGAAACGCTGGACGGGGTGTGAGGTTGCCTAACAAGGACAAAATTTGGAAGGCTTTGATGTACATGGAGGAGGAAAAGACTCCGAAAATAGACTCTCCGCCAAAGGGATTTTGGGAGACCGTCTCGCCCACTCTCCCATGACTTCATGGAGTATTATCACTTGGTCTGGGATACATAAAAAAATTGGAGAGTTCATTGCCCAAGGGGTCTTGACCCTTCTCTACAAAGAGGGGAGAAAATAAATATCCAGAACTATCAACCAATGACGCTGTTGACCATGGTCTACAAGATATTGGCCTAGGATTTAGCTAATAGGATGCAAAAAGTGACCGCAAACATTATCCACCCCACACAGACTGGCTTCATCAGGTGGCAAAAAATACAGGACAACGTACTCTTAGTTAACGACATGCTTAAGCTGTCACACCAGTTCAAACACAATGCAGCCTTCATATTCATTGATTTTAAGAAAGCATATGATCATGTCGATTGAGTCTTGTGAGGCCTGGAAGTTACCGCACAGGAGGCAACTTGGCCGGTATATCTCCAGGAAGAGCTCATTGCTCTTCCTCATTTGCGGTGTCGAAGTTTGGGCATCAGACTGCTGGAGTGTCCGATGGTAGAGCGCTAGTGTAGAGCGTTGGGAGGAGGAGCGCCTGGCCTTCCACCTTGGCTATGGTGGACAGGACCAGGTACGAGGAGGAGGAAGGAGTTGAGGAGGAGAGTGGAGGAGGCACTTACCTGGCTATCGTGGACATCATCTTCATCTTCTTGGTAGGCACTGCACCTGGAAGGCCCAGGAAGGGGTTGTGCTGCATCAAGAAGGCTTCAGGGCAGAGTCAGGAATGGCGGCCTGAGAGGCAGAGGACATACCTACTTTTGCGTTGTCTTTTGAACATCGGGGCAAGGGCCCAGTAGTACACCATAGCCATCACCTACTGGAGGTGATAGTAGGTGAAGGTCATGGCTATAGTGGACCTCATGTACCACTGGCAGTAGGAGGGAGATTCGGATATTGGTTTTGGTTCAGCCATTCATTGTTATTATTATTATTATTATTGCAATCAGACTCGACTTCTTCACACTTGTCATGCATGCAAACAGCGAAACAGCAAACAGGCGACATGCGCCCACACAGTACTCAAAGATATCGTAACCAGGTAGGAGTTCCCTTCAAACTGGCTATGGCGACAAAGCGCCCACACAACTCACTGTTCGCACTCTGGATCACCCTGGATGTCCCACACACAACACTCTACACGCAACACACACACACACACACGCTACTATAGCTATGGCAGCTATGGCTGCCACTACCCTATCGCTACACTACACTTCACTGCCCTCTTCGTCTTTGGGCGCACTGCAGACCTCCCGGCACAAGCTGCTAAGGCAGCGCTTCCGCATGGCATCTGCAGGAATGAATGAATGGCTGGACGCAGCGTCTTGATTTATACTTCTGTGCGGCGTTGGTCTGCCCTGTATCCCTTGGCCCGCGATGTGCACAGTCCCAGACGGTACTTGCTTGACTGGACCGGACTGGACTACCTGGGACTGCTGACTCTACATAGTGGACCTACACCACTTGCCCACTTGCCTCGGCCTAAACAAGGGCTGACTCCGAAAGGCCAGTTCTAGAAACTTCTACTTTGGCCTTTCGGTACTGTAGCAGCTACGACTTTGCCCTTTCAGGTAAGTAGCAGCTACGACCTTGACCCTTCAGACATCCTACAGCTACGACTTCGGAACTGTCTAGACTCCTACCCTACAGGTCTACAGTTCAATTCCCTTCTAAGCTGTGACCTWCGACAATCTACCTRYCACTGGCGTTTYGACAGGTCGYAGGTTCAAATCTACGGGTTGTCATCAATACTGYACACAGGTAAGATGGGGAACTAGGGATCGAGCCCTGGGATCTGCATTTGCTACTGCGAACTGGTGAATACCGTTTCACTCCCGCCAGCCTAAATTCGAGGTCCTCCRAGAAAATTTCAGTCCAAGGCAGGACCTTTACCATTCTGCTGTCTTTCATAGGTCCGGACTATATCGGGAGCTGTCTCTAGAAGTTCAGATCTTGTAAACCAGCGGTCGTCTTCCGGTTCTTGATAACTGAAATGAACCTTGTACTGTTTCTGCGGACGAYCCCTACCTCCAGTTCGGAAAACATCTTCAGCCACTATACCATCTATGTCGTATCTTCCATCCATATCCGGTGGGATCATCGATSTACGGGATGGAAACTGGTCACTTGTCTGACAAGGTAGCAACTTCGATGCGTGGAAAACTGGGTACGTGTGGAGGTGTGCTGGGAGTTCTATGGTATAGGACGGTCCATCTTCGTCGCCCTTGACTTCCAGGACAGGCCACGACCCTCTATACGTGGGCAGTAACTTCTGCGAGATGTTCTCCTCAGGTGCAAACTCTTTAGAACTAACCCAGACTAAGTCGCCTACTTGAAACTGTGAAGGGCGACGATGTTTGTTCGCTTGCTCTATCATCCTATGCTGGGCTTTCCTGAGGTTTTCTACGACAGTAGCTAGTTCTTTTTCGTGCTGTACAGCAAACTCCCTGGTCCCGGGCGRCAATCTRTGAATCTGATCCCGGTTGAGTCCCTCAAACGGTCTGCGCGGTCGAAAGGACTTGTGCAGTTCGTTGGGAGTGCGGCAGGTAGACAAATGCACGCTGTTATTGTACGCACTAGCTA
>BFEA01000409.1:37040-84764 GCA_003427395.1 Chara braunii
GGACTGCCTCCTCCGGCGGCACTTCAGCTATGGCCGATCGGCCCTGCACACATCGCGCGCATGGGACAGCGGGTACCCGCTCTGATACCAGTGCAATCAGACTCGACTTCTTCACACTTGTCATGCATGCAAACAGCGAAACAGCAAACTGGCGACATGCGCCCACACAGTAGTCAAAGATATTGTAACCAGGTAGCAGTTCCCTTCAAACTGGCTATGGCGACTGAGCGCCCACACAACTCACTGTTCGCACTCTGGATCACCCTGGATGTCCCACACGCAACACTCTACACGCAACACACACACACACACACACTACTATAGCTATGGCAGCTATGGCTGCCACTACCCTATCGCTACACTACACTTCACTGCCCTCTTCGTCTTCGGGCGCACTGCAGACCTCCCCGCACAAGCTGCTGAGGCAGCGCTTCCGCATGGCATCCGCAGGAATGAATGAATGGCTGGACGCAGCCTCTTGATTTATACTTCTGTGCGGCGTTGGTCTGCCCTGTATCCCTTGGCCCGCGATGTGCACAGTCCCAGACGGTACTTGCTTGACTGGACCGGACTGGACTACCTGGGACTGCTGACTCTACATAGTGGACCTACACCACTTGCCCACTTGCCTCGGCCTAAACARGGGCTGACTCCGAAAGGCCAGTTCTAGAAACTTCTACTTTGGCCTTTCGGTACTGTAGCAGCTACGACTTTGCCCTTTCTAGTAAGTAGCAGCTACGACCTTGACCCTTCAGACATCCTACAGCTACGACTTCGGAACTGTCTAGACTCCTACCCTACAGGTCTACAGTTCGATTCCCTTCTAAGCTGTGACCTACGACAATCTACCTGTCACTGGCGTTTCGACAGGTCGCAGGTTCAAATCTACGGGTTGTCATCAATACTGTACACAGGTAAGATGGGGAACTAGGGATCGAGCCCGGGGATCTGCATTTGCTACTGCGAACTGGTGAATACTGTTTCATTATTATTTGTTGAAGAATAAGCTTGGGGGAGATAAGAAGGTTGGAGGGAGTGGCGAGAGAAGGGGGAGTTGTTATTGGTCTTTTGCTGGTGTACATCTTTTTCTTCTTTCTGCTAGGAAAATGAGAGATAGCGAGATGACAGAATCCAGGTAGCACAATCGCATTGAAAGCAAGAAAGTCCCACAGTGTCCAGTTAAGCAGCATTGCACCAATATTACGCCAATGGAGAATCGAAACACTGAAACCGAATATCAATGAGAGCTTTTCTCTCGTCCGCACCAACATACGTATCCAGGCCCTCTCTCCCTACTTGGCACTCGGCGCCCAGGCTACTCCCTACACAGCTACTTCCTGCCTATGTATTGACAATGCAACTGTTGATGTTAGCAGCCACCAAAGTACTTGAAGATGTCGACCAATGCAGACCATCGCCAATACCAGGTAACGCCCTCACATCATCATCCTCATCTCTTTCGCTCTCCCCCTATCCTTGTCTTCCTCCCTTATGCACGAAGACCACCACCACCTCCACTGGCTGTCCAAGCCCAGCCCTGGCTATGTAAGGCTGGCTATGGCGCTGCCCTGAGCAGCGCCCTGCCTTCTTCCAGCGCCCGTGCGCACTGCCTGGCAACTAGCGCTAGTGCCCAGCGCACAGCCCGGGAGTGCACACTCGAGAAGCGCTGCCGCATGCACTGCCTAGTGCCCCAATGCCTCCACCAGTGGCGAGCTCTTTCCGTTATGGAAAGTGCTCGCCCAGTCTGCTCCCTGGCTGGGCCTCGTGTATTTCCAGTAGCTTCCAATCCGGCGAAAGTGTCTGTGTCAGGCCCATTCAGAGAGTGGCCTGGGACCGAATTGGTTGAGCCTGCCTAACCACCCAGGAGTAAACGTGAGGTCCTCCCTGCTTCGCCTGTGCTGCTGGAAGAGCCTAGAAGGCTCAAGAATTATTTCTGATTCTCACGAGTGTGGAGGACGTAACCAACTGGCGCATGGCAACTGTCTGGCGCCCACCAAACTTAGCCAAGATTGACGAACTCAGGCCATATTGAAATTCAGGGGCCCGCCTTCACTTAGGGCGGGCTCATGCTCTCTGAAAGGGCCATCCAGGGGCATGTCGAGAAGCACACTCGTAGCAAGGCCTCATCGAAGATCCATGCCCACATAGGGGTTCCAACAGGCTCTGCTTAGGCCCCTCAACCTGGTCTCATAGGCCTAAAAACAAGCATTGGCACATATTTGCAGGCCCGCCTTCACTTAGGGCGGGCACGACATCTTTCAGACACTGCCGAGGATCTAAATCCTCGCATTTCTTTCTTCTTCTTCTTCTTCTTCTTCTTCTTCTTCTTCTTCTTCTTCCTTTGTCTCTTTCTGTTTCCAAGATTTTTAATTTCTGTTGCAATTGAACGGCATTGTCTTTCCTTGTGTATTTACACTTCCGAATAACCAGGATTATAACACAGACAATCTACAGGATCTTCCAATGGCCATGTAGCTGGCCTTATGTCCAGGCTTTGAGAGATGCCAGCACCTCAAACCTTATGTCCAGGCTTTGAAGCATGCGTAGACTGAGAGGGATTCAAGAAGGTAATAGGACTCACTTGCCAGTCAATCGTAATCAACGCTGACCGGGGATTCCTTTGGCAGAAATGGAAGAAAGGGTTTGGTGTGGGTTCTATGTAAAATCTTTACTCTCCGGTGGACAAGGATATTGGGTATTATTGGGGAAAAAAAAGAAAAACTCATTTCTGTGTATCTTCCAGGTGACTGAACGGTGTACACTACTACACACCTAAAACTGGCAGGCTATGTACATGTTTAGAACTGGCAATAGCCAGGACAAAAGTTTTAAGTCCTGCTGGGAACAGCAATACTAGGAGCTAACCCCCCTTTTAGGCAGAAAGGAAGAGAATAGTATTTCTGCACCAGAGACGGACAATTCCGTGGGGAATCTGGGGTACTCTAAGGGACAGCAATTTTCAGATCCCTGAAAATTTGCCTGGGATTCAGCGCTCCAGTTTTTCTGCAAATTTTAAATTACAACCAAACTTGTTCTTATTGCCCCTTCTACCTGATATGCGTGAAGTTGTCAGGAACACACTCAGAGAAGAACATAAGGGTTGCTTAAGAGGTCCTGGTCGCAGGCAACTCTCTGCGAACAACAAATGCTGTTCTAGACTGTCTTAGGTTGCAGGCTAGAGTTTGTCTGTAGTCAGTGCGATCAACAAATGTCGTTCTAGTTGCAGGCTAGAGTTCAGTAGAGCTGGGGTTGCTGTAGAGAGCTAAAGGAACTGAGCGTGATCTTACGTTCCTGCAGCTCAGGCAGGAGCCCGCACAAACTAGAGATGGAGCGGCCTGTCTATACTAACATGTCAGCAGGGAATCCCATTGTCCTGCCCAGTTCCTGTCTCATAGGCTTCTCTCTCTCTCTCTCTCTCTCTCTCTCTCTCTCTCTCTCTCTCTCTCTCTCTCTCCACATCATGCTGTGGGCCTATTGTCCCTTTTATATATCGCACACCTGTCCAATGCAGTCCTTCCTTCCCTGTCCTGCTCGTTCCTAAGCAACAACTCTTTAGTACGTCGCCCCTTCTGTATATCACTCACCCATACAATGCAGTCCCTTTTTTTTTTTTTTTNTCTCTCTCTCTCTCTCTCTCTCTCTCTCTCTCTCTCTCTCTCTCTCTCTCTCTTAGCTTAACCCTTCTGTGTTTTGGCTAAAGAGGCACTGGACACGTTACTGGCACTCCATGAACTCCACCGGACAGGGAGCGAACAAATGAGTGGATGAGATAGGTTCTACTCTGTGGCTTGGATTGCAGCATAAGTCAAGGGTAATCAAGGATGGGCCTGGGTGGATTTCAGAGCAAACGTAGATTAGTGCAAGGAAGATGAGCAATAGCGAAGTTCAGCAATCAGACAGCATAATTCACATGAGACCAGATAGTCGTGGCCTCAAACCAAAAGCAGAATTGCATCACGAGTTCCATCAAATAAGAGCACACCAAAAGCTCATAATTGACAATGCTGGAATAATCTCATCATCATCAATCGAAGAACCAATGTCGATATCCTATCTGGTGCTCGGCGCCCAGACTACGAGTGGCAGATCCTATCTAGCCTAGACTACAATGCCGCTGATGACGTCAACAGCGTCCCAAGTACGAGCAGACCTCGGCCAATGCTACACGCGTCAAACACCAGGTATGTCTCTCGTATCACTTACAACCTCGTCCCCAACTCCCAGATGCCACTTGCACCCAAGGACCACCATGCGCCCCATCCAGCATACAGCAGCGCAGCTCGGTTATGGCTGCCTGCTCCTTCCAGCTCGCCCGTGAGCACGTGAGCCTGGCAGGTGATAGCGCAGCAGCGCTTGCGCACAAAGCAGCCAGTGCCCAAATGTCCAATGCATGGGCTGGCCCTCTCCTAAATGGAAGTGGCCAGCCTGCTTGTGTGCAGCCTGGCTGCGCTGGGCCCCTGCCCAGAAGCTTCCGGTAGACCCAGGGAGGCTGAGCCTCAGGCCAAACGAACCAGGCCCAGGGCCACCGACAGTTACCCGTGCCCAGCTGCCCGCTGTCTGCATTGGGTCTGTGCTGCGTATGTTGCCCAGGGCCTAACTTAGATACATTCGAAAAAGGAGGCCAGGACCTGGGCGTCTTCAACCAACTGGCGCTGAGCAACTGCCTGAATTCTTCCCCCAGTTGTGAAGTAGTCCAAAGTAGGCCTCTTGTCGTCTGTCGGGCCTGCATTCACTTAGGGCGGCCGACCTGTGGCAAATAGGGGCCCAGTAGGGCTTATCGAGGCCTATGCCTCGCATTGCCTCCTCCATACTTCACTAGTCCTTTGAGAAGTTCAATCTTCGATAATCTGGCGCTTTCCCTTCTGCAGAGACTTTTCATATTGGGTCACAACCTGAGGAGCGGTCTGCATCAGTTCCTCCCTGGTAAACCATCGGTCCTCCTTGGATCAGTGTGATGTCTGAACCGAACTCTATATTGTAGCTTCGGTTTTGGAGGACGTCCTCTGCCTGTCGGTCTTGTAACTGGCATCTCTTTGTGGTCGACGATGTCATCGATGTCGACCTCTCCATCCATGGTTGGGGGCAGCATAGAGCGACGAGAGGGAAACTGATCAGTTTCTCTGGACAGTGCAAGCTTAGAGGCGTGAAATACCGGATATGTGAGTAGGTGACCAGGGATGCGAATGACATAAGAAGGACCATCTGGTTCATCTCCAACGACATCTAAAACCTCCCATGGTCCAAAGTACTGTGGCATGAGCTTACGGGATATCCCTTGCTCGTGTCCCAGTTCTGAGGACTTAACCCAGACTCGGTCCCCTACCTGAAATGTGGACGGGCGGCGGTGTTTGTTCTCAGACTCTATCATCGCCGCCTGTGCTTTCTGCATTTGTTCCACTGCCTGCTGCATCGTTTGTTCATATCGATAAGCAAATTCTAGTGTACCCGGTGCAGCAGTTTGCTCGTTCTTAGGTAATAGAAAGTCTAGGGGCAGTCTAGGCTTGAAAGTTAGTAGCAGGCTGTTAGGGCTCACCCCTGTGGCGCTGTGCACAGCGTTGTTGTATAAGCTGGCGATGAGAGCAAGCTTCTCATCCCAGTTCACTTGGTTGGGCTCGATGTAATGCCGCAGCAGGTGTTGTACAGCGCGGTTCATTTGCTCTGCTTGGCCGTTGGCCTCTGGGTGGTTCCCAGAGGTCATCTGCAGTTGTGTCCCCTGTTCTGCAGCTGCAGCCTTCCACAACTCGCTAGCAAATCTGACATCCCGGTCACTCACGATAGACTTTGGTAATCCAAAATCTCTGACCCAGTTCTCCTTGAATAGCCTAATGACGTACTCTGTCTTTGCTGTTTCCGGCATTGCAACTAATCTAGCATACTTACTAAACCTATCCACAATGACAAAGATGTGTCTCATTCCACTCTTGCTGGTGACGAGCGTGTCCATGAAGTCCATGGACAGGCTCTCTACGGGCCTTTCCGGTATCGGAAGGGGCTTGAGGAGCCCAAGAGGGGCCTGCGTACGTGGCTTGTTTTTTGACAGAACTGACAAGTCTCCACGTACAACTTGGCATCTTTCATCATCGTGGGCCACCAGAACCGCTGCAGCAGATTGGTTGTGGTCTTCTTGAAGCCAAAATGTCCGGTGGCATCATGACACTCACCTAAAAATAAACTACGCAAAGACTCCTTATTGGGAACACATAAACGTTTATTCCCGGCCTTCTCAAGGAACAGCAGGCTGTTGACCAACTCAAACTCGACAGAAGTGATTTTGTCCTTCGCCTCGAGTCTGCGAATGATCTCGGACATAAACTGATCCTCGCGGTAGGCTTCCACCATGGAGCGAGTAACATCGTCCGCAAGTCCAAACTCAGTGATCAGCGCACCGGAGAAATCTGGTCTACGTGACAGCGCATCAGCAACCTTGTTATACTCAGTACTGCGGCTCAAAGTCATATTGCTCTATGACTTCAATCCAACGCTTCAGAGCGTCGGAGAGCACAAGCTGGGTTCTCATCCATTTCAGGGGTTGGTGATCAGTTCTGATGTAGAAGAACCTCCCAAGGAGATAGTGCCTCCAATGGGTGAGCGCCTTGTAGATCGCATAGAGTTCCTTCTCATAGGTGGACTTAGCCAACTTCTGAGAGGGCATCTTTTTGGACATGTACTCTACCGGCCTCAACTTCTTCCCCTCTTGTTGCGCAAGTACGACGCCTATGCCATATTGGCTAGCATCCGTAGTTACTACGAAAGGTTGTCAAGATCAGGAAGTTTCAAGACCTCATGGTGTGTCAACGCATGCTTCAGCTGTCTGAAAGCAGCCTCACACTTGTCTGTCCACTCCCATGGTGTCTCAAGGCGAGTCAGGTTCGTCAAAGGGGCACCTACTATGCAATAATTCTAAACAAAATTGCGGTAGTAGCCTGTCATCCCTAAGAAGGACCTCCTCTCAGTCACAGACTGAGGACGCGGCCAGTCACGAATGCTGGCCACCTTCGCGTCATCGAGCTTCAAACCCTCTGCGAAAATCTCATGACCCAAGTACAAGATATGGGTGCGGGCCAAACTCACACTTCTCCTCGTTATCTTGAACTTGTGTTGTCGAAGGAGACTGAGGACTTTGTCTAAGTGCGCTACATGCTCCTCGACAGTCCTACTAAAAATAAGTATGTCATCAAGGTACACGATGACGAACTTATCCAAGTAGTCATGAAATATCCAATTCATAGCGTGTTGAAAGGTGCCAGGAGCATTGCAAAGGCCAAAAGGCATCACCACAAACTCATATAGACCGTACCTGGTCTGAAATGCGGTTTGGTGTTGGTCCTCGGGCCGGATTGCAATCTGATGGTACCCGGACTTCAGATCTATCTTACTGAAGTACCGACACCCTTGCACTCTATCTAGCAAGTCATCAATGCAAGGTAGGGGCTCTCTGTTCTTGACAGTGATGGCATTGAGGTCCCTATAGTCAATGCACATCCTAAGTGTTCCTTCGTTCTTCGGTACAAATAGGACTGGAGACCCATAAGGAGAAACACTCAGCCGGATTCACCCCTTCTCTACGAGTTCCTTGAGTTGTCGGCGAAGCTCATCAAGCTCGTATAGAGACATCCGATAGACCCTACCCTTTGGGATGCTAGACCCTGGGATAATCTTTATCACGTGGACGACCTCCCTCTCAACAACCCCTGTAGGCTCTTCAAATACATCAGGGTACTTAGCAACTACTCCCTCTATCTCCGGCGGCATTTTCACCGGCTCGCCTGCTGCAGAGACATAAACTAGATACATACCCTTCTCCGGATTTTGCTTATAATAATTATAGAACGTGGCCGCACACATGCATCCGTAGGACTCAATCAGACTACTAGCTTTGAACTTACGTAATCTGGCGGTCCCTCCACCTGGCAAAGTGTGTTTGACCACTTTTCGGTCCCAGTCAAACTGGGGTTGTGCCACGGAGAGGTAGTACATACCTAACAAGATATCCATAGGGAGACCATCGCTCACTAGGAATGAAACACGATGTCTCACCTCTGCGTACGGGAAACAACACTCAATATCCTGGAGGTGGTTGTTGACTACCATGCGCTGTTTGTTGGCACAAGTCGACTCCACAGGTCGACTTAGGCGCTGCACTCGCCCCTGTAAGTGCAGCCTCTCAACGCACACGCGACTAATGAAGTTCCTAGTCGAGCAAGTGTCATAATAGGCCCCGGCCTTGCAGCCGCCAATGACTACCTCGCCGACGAACATCTCTCCCTTAGGGGCTTTGGCCAATGCCGTCCAAGAAGCTAGTGGGTCTGATATAGACCACTCCTCCTCTAGCTCCTCTTAGGATTCAAACACATTCATCGAACAGAGGCTCGATGGGTCAGAATGTGTTTGCGGGACAACGATGGAGTCATTAGCTTGGGCCATCTCTCGAGATGGTGAGGGTGTGTCCACCACCTCGACCCTAGCAGGAACAACTACTATTCCTACTGGCCTGACGCGTTTCCCGGAGCAGTGCCAGAACTACTGGCCACATTGCTGCCAACGGGAGCGGAGGATCCCAATGCCTGCCCCATCGTAGGCGGGATCTTTTCGGTCACCTCCTTATTTCGGCACTTGAATTGGTTATGGCCATATTGGCCACAACGAATACAAGCCTGCCGTGTGTACCGATCTCTCCACATGTCCTTTGTGAGAGCCGCTTTCTCCCATGGAGGAGCATTGGGGTCAACTTGACTCCTAGACCGGGAACCTCCATGGCGTCTACCGGTCGCCTTACCTTTTTGTGCTACGACAGCGACTACTCCACCCCTTGAAGCTTCTGCGCTGCCGGCCTGTAAACCCACTCCCGACCAGAAGTCGACGTCCAATTCGATGGTGGAACCATCGTTGTCGGCGAACATAATGCATCCCTTCGCTTTCCAGTTGGGAGGCAGTGACTTTTTCCTACCGTCCGTCGTGGGTGTCTGTCCATGCCCTATCTTTGCTTCCAAGTCTAGGGCCTTCTTGCTAAACGACGGGAAGTTGTGCATGTTGATGTTGGCCTCACCTGCCAACTGGTTCCTGAGAGGCATAGGAAAGCATCTCAGGTAGGAGGTGAGTAAAACCTGGGGGTCATAGCGAACCCCAGGGACACAGATCAGACGCTCTACAGCGTCAGTGGCCTCTCTCACTGACTTAAACTGCCTCGTGTGCAGTGTCGGGATCGCGTCAGTAGCCTTTTGGGCCTCCTGAGGATCATGCCACCTGTCTTCCACCAACTTGAGAAAGTCATTCAGTTTCTGGGTGACTTCCCAAGCGCGAAAGTCATGACCGTACCCGTGGAGCTGCACTAAGCCACTCAACCATCTTGTTGCACTCCCCTCTAGATAGGAGGCAGCCACAAGCACTTCCTCGTGCGGCGAGGTAAGTTTGCACTTGACGTAGACCGACACTGCCCTCAACCAAGTGTTGAGGTCTTCGCCCCTCTTATCCCCTGTAAAGGGTTTAGGAGCAGCGATGGCTGTCTTTGGAACCCACTGACTTTGTCCCGGTACCTGTACCATTCCGGGTTGTGGACCCTGTGGTGCAGGCTGCTGCACTAGCTGCTGCTGGGACTGTGTACCCTGCGGCTGTGCAGGCTGCGAGACAGCAGGCTGCCCGCTACGGCAACCTGAGACGGAGGTTGGGAGAACACTGTCTGTACAGGAACCTGCAAACTAGGACCTGTCGAGAACCCTCCTGCTAACGACATACCCAGGGAAACGGTTTGGACCGCTGCTAGGGGGACATATGGGGATACCCCAGTCACTGGTGGGACAAAAGGAGGAGGATGTACAACGGGCCAGGCACCGGGTCCAGACGGCAACGGACCTGCCTGCGCTCGCCCGACCAACAAGGCCAGACTCTGCTGGATGTTCTGAAGGAGAGTCGTGTGGTGGTCCTGCATTTCTACTACATCTAGCAAGACGGTGCGCAGGGTCCTCACATCATTATCCATGTCCGTCAGTCCATCTCCTCTAACTCACTAACACCCGCTTGTCTCCGCTGCATCCTGGCTCTTCTTCTAATCATTCTCTCTTTTTCCGCTTTTATCTCTCCTAAGGCCTTTTGTAGCTAAGCCTCCTGCATTGCTGCCTGCTGTATGGCGATCTCATCGGAAGTCAACACTAATGGCTGGCTTGCCATGACGCCGGTGGACTGACTCAGGGTCTGCGCGACCGTTGACCCTACGGTCGCTGAACTGCTAGCCTGGGAACTCTACTGCGCAGCAGTTGCCATGGCTGTTGAAGCTGCGACTTCGCTTGCGAATGCCCTGCTGGCCTCTGCTGCCCTAGCTCTCCGCTGCTGCTGCTGTCTCTCCCTAAGCTGGCGCAACAGTAACCTATCATCCTCGGGTCCTAATGCCACGTGGGCAATCGGGCATCTAGCCGATCGCAAGATCCGGTCGTCCTCACTAGTGGTATCCCTATCGCTCATAAGCTACAGAACTGTACACAATCTGCACTAAGACACTCTTTGATGCTTACCGCAGCGTAGTGCACAAACCAATTTATAATTAAACTAATTAATCGGTGGCTGCGTCAGAGAGTATATACATTTGCGTCCAACAGGTAAGTTCAGGTCCCTACAAACGAAACTACTTTGACTTTGACTAGTTCGCAAATAGAAGCACAATGAACAAAGAACAATTATAAATTATGTTGTCTGTCAGATGTTAATGGCTGTACATCTAACTAATCAAAATAAAAATAGAATCGTTTGTTGGGTCTGTTTGCCAAATGGGATCTTGCCCGAACTTATCACCTGGAATCTACCCCTCCCTCAATTCTTCTTGAATGTCTCTTGTCGACAACGTCCCTGAGCGATCCAGATAGCATGCGTGTCTAAAGGTGTGCACACGGCCCACCCCTGTGCCCCCAGTCCTGCTGAGCTGGCCAGTCCTGCGCAGTCTTTATCCTCGCTTGCAGCGAGCCTTACACCGACCAATTGGCTGATCAGGAGGCGTTTTTATGGATGGCCCCCGAAGTCCTCATGAATTCTTTAACTTTGCAAACAGGACGACGATCACAGCCAATGGAAAGTACCCCGCCGGTGCTTATTTGTAGACGCCCGGTCTCGTCTGTCCCCTAGGGCTGGCCTGCCCTTCAGAACCCCTCTACATTGCAGTGAGCATACAAAGGACAAAGCAGCAAAGCATGCGTGCTCTACTCCCGGTGGGTTGGCATGGTGACCGTGACCCACTGCTTCGGATAACACCGTCCTCTCCTTCCAGATGCTCCACGTGAACATTGACGACTCTCAAGGTTGAGCGCACACGACTCCTCACATGAGAGGACTCTCAAGACAGAACACACATCCTCATGGTAAGAAGTGTCGAAGAGGGTAGATAAGGTTAGGTGCAACATACCTCAAAATAGCTACCCCCAACCACATATATTCTCACCAGATGACCTGATGTTGATTGTGATGACCAATCGCTGCTTTGGCACAGCCAGCATTGCATAACCGTTCCACCTCAGCATCAGTCACACACCGGATAGTTCTCATCACACTGCGAACACCCAATAATCACCGCTTAGCCTTCCTGGCGAACCCCTCTCCACCTGGGTCGCCTACTTATCTTCGCCCTCATCACTACACACGTCTCACGGCACGGTCGCTCACGGCACACACCTCGTGCATGTACCGCATTAGGCAGAAGATATGCGCCAGATTAGCGCACCGAACCACAGCTCTGATACCAAATTGCAAGGAAGATGAGCAATAGCGAACTTCAGCAATCAGACAGCATCATACACATGAGACCCGATAGTCGTGACCTCGAACCGAAAGCAGAATTGCATCACGAGTTCCACCAAATAAGAGCACACCAAAAGCTCATAATTGACAATCCTGGAATAGTCTCATCATCATCAATCGAAAAACCAATGTTGACATCTTATCTGGCGCTCGGCGCCCAGACGACAAGTGGCAGATCCTATCTAGCCTAGACTACAATGCCGCTGATGACGTCAACAGCGTCCCAAGTACGAGCAGACCTCGGCCAATGCCGCACGCGTCAAGCACCAGGTATGTCTCTCGTATCACTCACAACCTCGTTCCCCAACTCACAGATGCCACCTGCACCCAAGGACCACCACCATGCGCCCCATCCAGCATACAGCAGCGCAGCTCGGCTATGGCTGCCTGCTCCTTCCAGCTCGCCTTTGAGCGCGTGAGCCTGGCAGGCGATAGCGCAGCAGCGCTTGCGCACAAAGCAGCCAGTGCCCGAATGTCCAATGCGTGGGCTGGCCCTCTCCTAAATGAAAGTGGCCAGCCTGCTTGCGTGCAGCCTGGCTGCGCTGGGCCCCTGCCAGAAGCTTCCGGTAGACCCAGGGAGGCTGAGCCTCAGGCCAAACGAATCAGGCACAGGGCCACCGACAGTTACCCGTGCCCAACTGCCCCCTGTCTGCATTGGGTCTGTGCTGCGTATGTCGCCCAGGGCCTAACTTAGATACATTCGAAAAAGGAGGCCAGGACCTGGGCGTCTTCAACCAACTGGCGCTGCACATCTGCCTGAATTCTTCCCCCAGTTGCGAAGTAGTCCAAAGTAGGCCTCTTGTCATCTGCCGGGCCTGCCTTCACTTAGGGCGGCCGACCTGTGGCAAATAGGGGCCCAATAGGGCTTATCGAGGCCTATGCCTCGCATTAGGCCTTCCTGATGAATTTGGATGGAGCATGTTTTTCCTGGTAAATTCTTTGGCTGCTTAGCTTCTCTCTACAGTGTGCACCTGTTTACACTCTCAGGCGTGGGTTCCCCGGACCTAGGTATTCTAAGGCCAAAATGACCCCTGTAGTGACTCGACCAATTTTCAGTCTAAGAAATCTGGTTTTCTCTGAGAAAGTTTCTGCTTTTGATCTGATTGCTGAGAATTCTGTGTCTAAGCCTGTTTTGCTGTGTCTCTTGAGTATGTATGTGATTTGCTGCTGATGTATGCATGCCATGTGCTTGCCTGCCGAGTTCTGCTGATGTGTGTCTGTGACTCGGACATGGACAGGGTAGAAATAGGGGTAGGATCAGCGACAAGGTGGCAAGTTAGCAGTAGGGACATACGGAGGGCAGTAGGACAATCAGGGATATAAGTATGATTTTCTAGAGGCCGGGTATGGATTTTCCGAAAATTCGGCTACAGGCCGGGTAGGGTGTGGTAAGGGGGCATCGTTGGAAGAGTCAGCTGCAAGTGTTCTGCAGAACCATTGGCTGGGGTACTAGACCTGTCTCCAGGCCAGTCGTTTTTACCCCGTTTTTTTGTCGTTTTGCTTTTGAGATATACTTTTAATTGTGCTTATTAATTTTTGCTTTTATTTTATTTATTTTTTAGTTCTTTGGCAGTTCGTAGGCACCATCACGCGGAACAGTAACTTTTCACTGCCAGGGTTGTAGGATAAAAAGTAAGACCGGGAGTGCAGTACTCCTCTTGGCCTGAGCAGCCAGACAGAAAGGTCGAGCGTCCAATTAGTTTTTGAACCGGCGGGATAAGGTGTTCTTTGGTGTGAGAGTAAAGTCCGTGAGCACCTTATTGCTGTATTTGGAGGGTGTGGTCGATGCCCACTAGGTAATGATGGTCCAGGGCCTGAATGTAGACAGGTGTAGGTCTATGTTCAGGGCCTGTGGGAAGGTATCAGTTTGCAATTGTGTTCCCATCAAAAGAGGGGACATCCAGTAGGCCTAGCGTACCCCAGGGGGGCCGAACAGGCAGGTAGTGCCCGGTCAAGAGGTATTTGAGGCCGGGTAGCAAGAGTAAGTCATGGGTGCAGTCAGTAGAGACGATCTGTTTTCATTCACCAAGCAGTCATGCTGCTGGTCCGCCCAGAGGGAGGAGGGTGACAAAGATCGTGGACGTGAAGGTGGAGCTTGATGGTGAAGGAGAAGACCTCCATGGCTATCAAGGAGTAGTAGGGAGAGGTAGGAGAAACTCCTCTAGAATATGGAGGTAGAGGGAGAAGACCCTCCAGCCGGCTATGGTGATGGAGAAGAGGTTGAAGGAGGGAGAAGTGGGTCGGCGCCGACAAGGAGACTTACCTTTGGCTATGGTGCACTTACATCTTCATCTTCCTGGTTGGTGCTGCATCAAGAAGGGGCTTGTTGGGGTGCTGGTTGGACATGGGCTTCATCTGGAGGACAGGCATGGAGGTAGACGAGAGGAGAGGGCATGAGAGTAGTTGCGTTGTGAGGGACGAACCACCATAGCTAGTAGCCCTACCGAGAAGAGGAGAGAGGTGGACTGAGCTAAAGGAGAGCTCTTTCAAGCCCGGCAGTAATGGGGATCATTCCGACAGTGACTCTTGTCCCTGCATTCATTGTTGTTGTTAGACAAGAAGTTCCTAATGGTTCTGAAGTTGTAGAATCCTTACTCCATCAGGGCCTATTAGATTAAATTGTTCATTGTATTCTCAAATGCAAGGAAAATGAGCAATAGCGAGATGACAATGTCCAGAATGCACAATCACATTGAAGGCCAGATAGTATCACAGTGTCCAGAAAGCAGAAATGCTGTTCAAATGCACCAATATAACACCAATGAAGAATCGTAACACTGAAAACCAATGTCAATGAGAACTTGCTCTCGCCACCACCAACATGAGTGTCCAGGCCCTATCTCCCTAATTGGCGCTCGGCGCCCAGCCTACTTCCTACACAGCTACAGTCTGCCTACTAATTGGCAAGCCAACTGTTGACGTCAGCACCCCACGAAGTACTTGAAGATGTCGTGCAATGCAGACCATCACCAATACCAGGTATGTGCCCTCACATCATCATCATCATCATCCTTCTCTCTCTCCCCTGACTTACTCCCATGTCTTCCCTCTGTACAACCGAAGACCACCCCTGCGCCTCACTGTAGTCCAAGCCCATCCAGCTATGGAGGCTGGGCTATGGCGCTGCCCTCAGCAGCGCCCTGCTCCCTGCACGACCGCACGAGCTAGCACCTTGCCTCTCAGCGCCAGCAGCATCCCACGAGCGTCCGCTCCAGCAGCGCTGCCGCCAGCATGCAAGTGCTGAATGAGGCTCCAGGCAGTGAGCTCTTTCCTATATGGAAAGAGCCTGCCTGCCTTCGCAGCCTGGCTGGCTTGGGCCTGGGCCCAGAAGCTTCCGGTAGGCACCAGGATGCTGCGCCTCTGTTGCATGTACTGGGCCTCATTCGGTTGGGCCTCCCAACTGTCTGTGTATGAGCCTGCGAATCTCATCCAGGGCCTGCATCATTTTGGAAAGGCCTGGAAGGCCGTGGAATGTCTCGCTGCTCGGCCTGTGTTTCCCTTAACCAACTGGCGCGACGAAACTGCCTGGACCCCAAACACGAAATTGACAGCTTAGGGCCTCTCGTGATTAATTAGGCCCGCCTTCACTTAGGGCGGGCACATCTGCAGCAAGAGGGCCCTAAGGCCTGCCGAGGACCCAGATCCTTGCATTCCCTCCTCCTTTTCTTCGATAGTCCTCTGAGAAGTCTTCTAATCTGCAGGCATCTTCCCCTTGAGTTCTCTTTCATAGCCTGCGATAACTTGAGGTGCTGTTCGCACGAGTTCTTCTCTGGTGARCCACCGATCTTCGCTGGGATCCAGATGATGCCTGAATCTGACACGGTATTGCATTCTTGGCTTAGGAGGGTGGCCTCTGCCYGGCGGTTTAGGTACCGGCATCACTCGATGCTCCACAATTCTGTCGATGTCAACTTCACCATCCATGGTTGGGGGCAGCATTGACCGTCTGGAAGGAAACTGTGCAGTTTCTGCGAAAGGTGCCAGCTTTGAGGCGTGAAAAACTGGGTGTGTGCGTAAGTGAGGTGGGATGTGAAKCACATAGGAAGGTCCGTCTCTCTGATCCCCGACTATGTCTAGGACCTCCCAAGGACCAAAGTACTGTGGCATCAATTTGCGAGATATGCCTAGCTCTTGACCCAGTTCAGATGATTTGACCCAGACTCTATCCCCTACCTGAAAGTTAGAGGGTCGTCTATGCTTATTCTCAGATGCAATCATAGCATCCTGAGATTTCTTAATGTGCTCGACGGCCTGCTGCAGCATCTGCTCGTACTTGACCACAAACTTTATGCTGCCAGGTGCTGCAGTGGGCTGTCTTTCTGGTAGCAGAAAGTCAAGTGCAGTTCTGGGCTTCCAACCAAGGTGCAGTTGGTTGGGAGTCATACCTGTAGTATTGTGCACAACATTGTTGTACAGGCTGGCAACGAGAGGTAACTTCTCGTCCCAGCCATCCTGACTTGGCTTAATATAATGCCGAAGCAGGTGTTGTACTACTCGGTTCATTTGTTCTACCTGGCCGTTTGACTCAGGGAGGTTCCCTGGCGTCATTTGCAGCTTGGTACCCATCTGCTCAGTTGTTGACTGCCACAACTCGCTGGTAAATCTTACATCCCTATCACTCACTATCGACGTAGGGAGTCGAAAATCCCAAACCCAGTTATCCAAAAACAGTTTGATGATATAGTCCGTTTTAACAGTCTCTCGCATAGAGTCTTGCATACTTGGAAAAGCGGTCCACTRTAATGAAGATATGTCTCTCGCCCGTCCTACTGGTCACAAGAGTATCCATGAAGTCCATGGACACACTATGACGAGGACCTTTAGGAATCGGCAAGGGCTTGAGAAGCCCTAGCGGAGCTTGAGTCCTAGGTTTGCCCCGTTGACAAACCTGGCAGGTTTCTACGTACCTTTTAGCATCCTGCATCATAGAGGGCCACCAAAATCTCTGCACTAAGTTAGCTGAAGTCTTTTTATRACCAAAATGACCAGTTGCATCATGATATTCTCCTAAAAATAAACTACGCAAAGACTCTCTATTTGGAACACACAATCTTTTGTTATTTGCCTTCACAAGAGACAGTAAGCCATCTACCATCGTAAATTCATCGGAGGTTACCTTATCCTTCGCTTGAAATCTACGAATGATCTCAGACATAACTGGATCTTGCTGATAGGCTTCCACCAAGGATCGAGTTACATCATCAGATATACCAAACTTAGTCACTAGTGCCCCCAGATAATTTGCCCTTCGCGATAGTGCATCAGCGACTTTGTTATACTCTCCCTTGATTGGATCAAGTTGATAGTCATACATGTCTATCGCTTGAATCCACCGCTTAAGTGCGTCAGGGAGTACAGGCTGTKTCTTGATCCAGCGCAAGGTCTCATGGTCAGATCTCAAGTAGAAGAATCTGCCTAGGAGGTAGTGTCTCCAATGGACCAGCGCTCTGTAGAGGGCATAGAGCTCACGCTCATACGTGGACTTTGCTAGCTTTTGAGACAACCTCTTTTTACTCATATACCCGATGGGTCTTAACTTTGACCCCTCCTTTTGCGCAAGGACCGCGCCTATGCCATATTGGCTGGCGTCTGTGGTCACGACAAATGGCTTATCAGGATCCGAAAGTTTGACTTCGAAGTGTGTCAGGGCATACTTCAATTTCTTGAAGCTTGCTTCACACTCTTCAGTCCACTCCCAAGGGATGTCAAGTCGAGTTAGATCTGTTAATGGGGAGGCTATAATACTATAGGTTTTAACAAACGGACGATAGTAGCCCGTCATCCCCCAAAACGATCGGACCTCAGTAACAGTCTGAGGTCTGGGCCAGTCTCGTATGCTGGCCACTTTGGCATCGTCCGACCTCAACCCATCCGCGGAGATTTCATGACCCAAGTACAAGATCTTGGTGCGACCGAACTCGCATTTCTCCAAGTTTACCTTGTACTGGTGCTGTCTTAGGAGTCCTAGCACTATTTTCAAGTGCTCAGCGTGCTCCTCTACAGTCCTACTAAAGATAAGGATATCGTCGAGGTACTCGACAGTACTCATGAAATATCCTATTCATGGCATGCTGGAATGTCCCAGGGGCATTGCATARGCCAAAGGGCATCACCACAAACTCGTACAGACCATACCTGGTCGGAAAGGCGGTTTTGTGTTGGTCCTCAAGTCTAATGGCAATTTGATGGTATCCGGACTTCAGATCTATCTTTGTGAAGTACCGACATCCCTGCACTCTATCCAATAGGTCGTCAAGGCGGGGTAGGGGTTCCGCGTTCTTAATGGTGATGGCATTGAGGCCCCCGTAGTCAATGCACATCCTTAAGGTACCTCCCTTCTTAGGGACAAATAAGACTGGCGCACCGTAAGGGGAGGTACTAGGCCGAATTCATCCCTTTTCTGTGAGCTCCTTGAGCTGGCGACGGAGCTCATCCAACTCCGCAGGAGACATCCTATAGATTCGTCCTCTAGGCACCTTACTACCTGGGACAACCTCTATCGCATGGACCACCTCCCTTTCCACCACGCCTGTGGGCTCCAAAAAAAGGTTGGAATATTGTGCGACGACTGATTYTATCTCTGGGGTTGATTTTCCGGCCTCCCCTTTCTCAGAGACAAAAACTAGATACATGCCCTCCTCACGACTCTGCTTATAGTAGTTATAGAAAGAGGAGGCACACATGCCGCCGTAGTTTTCCACTAGACTGCTAGCTTTGAACTTTTGCAGTCTAACGGTTCTACCGTTGGCAAGCTTGTGTATCAACACCTTTGTATCCCAATCAAACTGAGGTTGAGCAAYCTCGAGGTAGTACATGCCTAGCAACATATCGAAGGGCAGTTCGTCGCTAGCGAGGAATGCGATTTTGTGTCTCACTTCCCCTCCTCCATAAGAAAAGGAACAGACTACGTCCTTGGCATTATCTTTAACTACCATTYGGTGTTTGTTGGCTGGCGTAGAAGCTACAATTCTGCTAAGCCGCTGCACTTGGTCCCCTAAGCGCAGTCTATCCACACAAGCATGACTAATGAAATTTCTTGTAGAGCCTATGTCTGCGAAGGCACCCACTTTGCGGCCACCTACATTGACCTCTACCATGAAATGTTCACCCTTAGGACCCCTACTAATCATCGCCCAAGAGTCTTCGGGGTCCTTCCCTAACTCTTCTAGGGACTCAGACACATCTCTCGAACAGAGCGTCGGTGCGTCTGAATGTATCTGGGGGGCGATGTATGGGTCACTAGCCTTGGCCAACGCCTGAAGTGGGGAAGGCAACRTTACCACTCCAGCGCGAGTAGGAGCGGTTAACACTCCTACTGGCCCGAGGTGTTTCCCTKCGAAGTGCTCGCAGAAGCACTGTYAGGGTTCRAGGATAAGCCCACTACCGTTGGAGCGGCTACCCTCGTCGTGACCTTCTTGCCTCGACAAGTTCTCGACGCGTGGCCATAGTTGCCACAATTCATGCATGTGCCCCTGGCAACTCGGTCCCTCCACACCTCGTAATCTAAACCAAGTTTTACCCATACGGGTGTTCCTTGGTCGCCCTGACCCGTAGACCGACCTACCTTCTGCWTCYCGGTCCCCCTAGCCTTTTCTTTGATGGGCGCCATGACTCCCCCATCCGAAGTCTCATTGGMCCCACCATGCTCTGTCTCATCCCCAAGGTCCGCGAAGTCGTCAATTTCAGYCGTCTGACCATCATGGTCRACGAACATGATTTGACCTTTCTTCTTGAAGTCTYTTCTTCCTACCATCTCCCTGACTCTGACGTCTATATCTAAGGCTTTCTTGCTAAAAGAGGCGAAKTCATGTTGGTYGRCGTAGGCCTCATCCACCAGCTTAGTCTTAACTTATGAAGGCAAACATCTTAAGTAATCTGTGAGGAGTACCTGCTGGTCGTAGCTCACACCAGGTACCACGAGCAGACGTTCTACGGTGTCTGTGATCTTGCGGACATTCTTATACCTTTTGGCACAAAGATTGTTGATCGCGTATGTGGCCTTCTAAGACCCTTGAGGGTCATGACACCTATTGTACACAATCCGTACGAAGTCTTCCAATGTCTGGGCCTGGGCCCCGGCATCGAAATTCTGACYGTAGCCCTGTTGCTGCACTAAGCCATTTAACCAACGTGATGCCGATACCTCTAAAAAGGAGGCAGCAACTATAAATTTTTGCTCTGGCCTTGTGAGCTTGTGCCTCACCTAGGTAGGCACAATCCTCACCCAGGTGTCCAGGTCCTCGTCCTTCTTCCTGTTGCCATAGAAGGGCTTAGGACTTAGCAAAGGAATCTTGGGCATCCACTGCATRGGTTGGATCTGCCCAGGTGACTGCTGCAGTGGCTGCATGGCCACTGAGACAGGTTGCTGCACGCTAACCTGGGTCTGTCCTGACGATGGGACTGAAGTTACCACCGTCGTGGATGGTACACAAGAAGCTCTATGGACCGGACCACTAACTAYTGGTTGTCCACCTGAGAGAGGCATGCCATACATAGGCGAGAAGGTTTGCCCTATCGGCGACGACGTCACTGAAGGACCTGCAACCGAAGGGGGAACTACAGAGAATTGGGACTGCCTCATGACTGGACGAGGTCCTTGAAGTGTAGCCATAATTCGTTTTTGGCATGCCACTAGTTCAGCCAACAGTTCCTGCTCAACTACCTGCGTTTCTGCCACACATAATAGCGAGTTATGCAACGCTCGATCAACGGGATTTAATGTAGACTAATCTAGTTCTTCTAACCCTCTTAGTTCCTGAAGCCTAGTGCCTAACCTGACTTTTCTCAATCTTGCCCTTTCTCTCCTCTGTTCTACTTCTCTCAATTGTCGCTGCAACTCATTACGAAGAGCTTCCGCTTGGAGGATCTCATAATCCTCTGGCGTGAGTGGGGGTTGTTAGCTGACTTGTGAGCCAACAAACTGACTTATGGCGCCTTGGGTACTCTAACTGATTCCTGACGAAGAGGCCTGGGAAGAGGTATGTGACATGATAGAGGAGGTAGCCATGGTCACACCTGTGCTAGCTATACTCCTAGCCCTGGCGGTGGCCTCAGCGTCTCTCGTCCTCCGCAATGCTGCCCTCTCCCTAGCTTCTCTTCGCAGTCTCCTTTCCTCTTCTGGACCTATCTCTAGGAAGGTCAAAGGCCAACTGAGAGCAGCTCTACGAGTAACCCGAAGATCCTCCACTAACTCCTCCTCCTCACAACTAGCAGCTTCACTCATGAGCTACAGTGTGTGTGATCTAAACTAGAGTCCACATTGAACCCTACCTCAGCATGACACCCAACCGGATATGAACAATCAACTAATTCCGGTCAGCCTAGAGAGTAGTCAAGTGGTAACCAGCAATCAATGTCGGGTCCTACATGTAAGTTCAATTCTATTTTTAGATTACTCTTACACAGAATGCAATGCARCAAGGAAGGAACTAACCTATCTGCAGTTGTCTGTCAGTTGTTAACAAGTCCGTACAACTAAGTAATCAAAAATAAAAATAATTACTTGTGGAGATGCATGCTGGATGGCATTTCATCTAATTAGTGCCACAGCGAACCATTACCGGAATCCCCCCGTCTCCCTGTATCCTTCTTGAGTTGTCACTTTGTGTCAACGCCCTGAGCGTCTGGTTGAGCGGCGTGTCTGAAGGTGTGCAATCCGGCCCACCCGTGTGCCCCAAGTCTATGCCGAACCTGCCAGCCCCTGCACTTTATTTACCCTCACTTGCAACGAGCCTTACACCCGGTTTGATCTGGCTGATGAAGAGGCAGTTTAAGGACAACCCCCAAGGTCCTCAGGAATTATTTAACGTCGCAGACAGGACGACGATCACAACCAGAGTCAACACCGAGTCCCGCCAGAAATATTTATAGACGGTCTGGTGAGCGTCTGTTCAAAGGGMTGGCATGCCCTGCATGACCTGTATTGCACAGCAGCAGAACCAAGGACTTGCGGCRAAGCATGCGTGTACTAGTCCCAGCGGGTTGGCATGGTGACCGTGACCCGAGTGCTTCGTCCAGGGCCCTTCAGAGGTTTCGCCCGTCTCCCACCAGCTTGCTGCCCAGGAAGAATGTCGACTCTCAAGGTTGAGCGCTGGCGACACCTCACATTGAGAGGACTCTCAAGACAAAACTCACTTCCTCACGGTAAGAAGTAATGGAGAGGGTACATAAGGAAGAGAGCAACGTACCTCATAATGCTGTCCCCAACCACAGATTTCTCACCGGCAACCTGATGTGCATTTATGATGACCGGTCTTTGCCTCGGCACAACCAACAGCAGAATGCAGTTCCACCTCGGCTTAAATGCCACATCAGCGAGCTCTCATCATCCAGCGTACATCCCTAATGTCACCACATWGMTTCCTGGCGCGCCCACACGACCCTGGGACGCCTATCACTCAACGCCCAAGCCTTTTTACTGCCCCACACCTCATGCGAAGCACCAAACAGCTATTGCGAAGAGTCAATGAAGCGCAGTTCGAACCAGATCTGATACCAAATTGCAAGGAAAATGAGCAATAGCGAGATGACAATGTCCAGAATGCACAATCACATTGAATGCCAGATAGTATCACAGTGTCCAGAAAGCAGAAATGCACCACTATAGCACCAATGAAGAATCGTAACACTGAAAACCAATGTCAATGAGAGCTTGCTCTCGCCACCACCAACATGAGTGTCCAGGCCCTATCTCCCTAATTGGCGCTCGGCGCCCAGCCTACTTCCTACACAGCTACAGTCTGCCTACTAATTGACAATGCAACTGTTGACGTCAGCAGCCCACGAAGTACCTGAAGATGTCGCCCAGTGGAGACCATCGCCAGTACCAGGTATGTGCCCTCACATCATCATCATCATCATCATCATCCTTCTCTCTCTCTCCCCTGCCTTACTCCCACATCTTCCCTCTGTACAACCGAAGACCACCCCTGCACCGCACTGTAGCCCAAGCCCATCCAGCTATGGAGGTTGGGCTATGGCGCTGCCCTCAGCAGCGCCCTGCTCCCTGCACGACCGCACGCGCTAGCACCTTGCCTCTCAGCGCCAGCAGCAGCCCACGAGCGTCCGCTCCAGCTGCACTGCTGCCAGCATGCAAGTGCTGAATGAGGCTCCAGGCAGCGAGCTCTTTCCTATATGGAAAGAKCCTGCCTGCCTTCGCAGCCTGGCTGGCCTGGGCCTGGGCCCRRAAGCTTCCGGTAGGCCCTCTGTTGCAGCTACTGGGCCTTWTTYGGTTGGGCCTCCCAACTGTCTGTGTATGAGCCTGCAAATCTCGTCMAGGGCCTGCATCATTTTGGAAAGGCCTGGAAGGYCGTGGAATGTCTCGCTGCTCGGCCTGTGTTTCCCTCAACCAACTGACGTGACGAAACTGCCTGGACCCCAAATACGAAATTGACAGCTTAGGGCCTCTCGTGATTTGTTAGGCCCGCCTTCACTTAGGGCGGGCACATCTGCAGCAAGAGGCCCTTCAGGCCTGCCGAGGACCCAGATCCTTGCACAAAGCAGTTTTAGGGAAAATATTTCAGCTCTATCAATTAGCTCCTTGTAAATTATAAAGCATAGGTTTTGTTGTTAGAGAGTTGGAGGTGATGAGGAGGGAGAGAAGAAGGTGGCAAGATATAGAGGGAGGTCACATTGGTTCCAACTTCTGTTTCTTCTTCTTCTTCTTCTTCTTCTTCTTCTTCTTCTTCTTCTTCTTCTTCTTCTTCTTCTCCCTTCATCTTTATTTCCTAGACTCATTGTTCTTCTATTTGAGTTGCGATGAATGACGTTGTCTCACATTTGAATTTTGGATTATGACAAGAGCGGGATCGTAGCACTCCAGACATATACCATAGCAGGTATGGTAAGGCCTCTTCCCTATCGATCTTCAATTCAGAGAATTTCAGACAATCCAGATCCAGATCGAATCTTTGACTCCTGGACTTGCTCAGATAACTTGGTCAGATGCATGTCTTCTCTGGGCTTACCTTTTTCATAAGGCTTTATTGACCCCTGGAGCTCGGGCTGTTGCCTTTGTTTGACCCTGACCTCGCTGAGCGACTTCCAAGGTACTGAAGGGGCTAGGTTCTTGCAGTTCTGTCGACATTTCCATTTATTTACAAGCTAAACTGCAGCATTGTCCTACATGAAAGCACCTTTGCTTACCAGGCATCACATTTGGAAATGATAAGCGTAGAAGGACAGAGAGGGTGTCTGGCAGATGGAAGACCTTATGCCTGGTTGGCGCTAGCTGTGGTTGAGCTAGTTGAAACCTATGGCTGGCTGTTGCTCTACCTGTGTATGATAACTATGTCAAACTGCATTCTGGTTGGAGTTTGTGTGTTGCAGGAGGCTCCGGACTCCGAGTATCAGTCTGCAGCTGTCACCAAGAGAGAAGGGGGTTAAAAGCAAGATGTGTCAGGCTTGATTGACCTACCTGTTTCGATTCATACAGGAGGTTGATGTAGCAGGGGCATAATCGATTGAAGGAGGTTGAGGGAGGTTTCTGGTTCTCTACAATTGGAACAGGAGCAGGGATGTAACTGATCGGTGAAGCAGTGCTGTTTGGAGAAAGTTGTCGCTGGATACTTTCTGATGGACAGAGGGAACGCTCCATCATTGGTTGGCTTGGGTGTGATCCTTGGAAGAAGAGTGATTTGGCACTCATGGACTGTGCGTCTGTGAGTTGCTGCACTTAGTGATCTGCATTTCATCCAGCATCATTCAACAGAGGGGTGAAAGAGAGGTAGAGGAGCACAACCGATGGACCGAAAGAACGAGCGCCTTCAGAACAAATGGATCCAAGGTTATGAAAACTATAACAGTGCAGTATGGTGAATGCCCTTATGACAACCCCTTCCCTACAGGGGGGGAAAAAAATGTATTTGCTGTGCAATTTCGAACGTTCTTCAGACGTGCTGGTTGAAATGAAACCGGACTGCTATCCCCCAGAATAGGAGCCATAGCCGTAAGTTCATATTTGATCAAAATGAAAAAAGCAACAGAAAAAGAGGAAAGGAAACGTGAAGGAAAGAGGAGACGAGGGAAAAGGAAAAGGAAATCGAACTGAAGAGAGCAACGTTTCCAGCCGCAGGCCTTCCCTTTATAACCTTCATGAGGCATTCAACGTTAGACTTTCTGGTAGAAAATTGTGTGACCTCTTGTTGGTTGATTCCAGTACAACAACTTAGGGTAGGTTTTAAGTGAAACACACGAATCAAGGACGGAGCCTGAAGTTTCATATCATGACACTTCACGCCCCGCCTCGCTTCGTGTGTTTTTCTTAAAACCTACCCTTACTTGTTGTTCTGGAATTGACTGACAAACGGTCACACAATTTGCTGCCAGAATCAGACGACGTAAGCGTCCTGAACTTCTTGTACCATCCTGTCCTGGAAGCATGATACTCCCAGTGGACGCTTTTCATTCTTCCCGGGTCTCGGAATACGAGTTCCTCCTCATTGTTGCGATCCTGATCATTCCCAAAGTGCAAATTCACAATGAAAGACAATGCCACCCAATTGCGAAAGAAATGAAAGCACTTGCAAAGAGATAGAGACCAGAGAAGAAGGAAAGAAGAAGAAGAAGGAGAAGAAGAAGAAGAAGAAGAAGAAGAAGAAGAAGAAGAAGAAGAAGATGTACACCAGCAAGACCAATGACAAATCCCCCCTTCTCTCTCCACCTTCCTCCTCCTCCTTCACTTCGCCAATCTTATTCTTCTCCCAATAACAATAATAACAATATGTGGATGAACCAGAATCAATATCCGAAGTTCCCTCTTACTGCTGACACAACAACAACAACAACAACAACAACAACAACAACAACAACAACAACAAGTCCACCATAGCTATGGATTCCCTCCTTCTTCCTCCTCTCCCATGCCTAGGCTATGGCGGACTACTGAGGGCCCTGCCCTCTTGTCCAAAGGACAACCCTAAGCAGCTATGGCGCTGCTCTCCTGTCCAAAGGACAACCCAAAGCAGCTATGCCGCTGCTGACTGATCCTCCATGCCTGACTCTGCCTCGAGCTTCCTTGGTGCGGCACTACCCCAACTGGGGCCTTCCAGATGCAGCGCCCAACAAGGTGATGAAGATGGTGTCCACCATAGCCAGGTAGGTGCCTCACCACTCTCCTCCTCCGCCCCCTTCTTCCTCCTCCTCAGGCTGGGCTGCTCGCCATAGCCAGGCTGAGCGCCCAGCTGGCCTTCACCTCCAGGCAGCACTGTACCAGTCCAGCGCTGTGCTCCAGCAGCATGTCGCCAATCCTTGGATACCGCAAATGAGGAGGAGCTACTTGCTCCTCCCGGAAGATATAGCGGCCTACTGGCCTCTTGGGCGGTGACTTCCTAGGCCGGGCGGCCTCCCAGTAACCGGTACCTCCTCCCTTTCGGAGGGAAACATCATTGCAGGCTCTGCTATCGTCCGGGCAGGGACTGGTACCGGCCTACCTCTATCCTACCGCTACTGGGCCTCCAGAAATGCCAAATTTTTGTCTTCTTCTGCTCGGCCTCCAGTACCCGACACTTCTGCCACTACTTGAGTGGTACCGGCCTACCTGCTACTTGAGTGTTTTTCCCCGCTGCTCTAAGTGTCGCGGGCCTCCCCCGCTACTTGAGTGTTTTCCCCGCTGCAACCCTCAAAGTCGGCCACAGGTAAGTACCGGCCCTGCGTGGCCTTTCAACCAACAAGCACCCTTGCGGGTCACACACACACTCAGCCGACAAGCACTCAGACAGGCATGCAAACCGGCAGGCACGCACACACACACAGACATGGAAATCACAGCAGAATGCGGGAATCTCAGCAAGGCATTCATTCCAGCGGCAAATCCCAGAAATCAGCAGTGTTCTCAGTCTGTGTTTTTGGCGGGTCATTACATCATTCAAATTCTCCTTTGACTATCGCATCTTGAAGCTTCAAGAATTTTTCAAGCGAGACACTATCAAATATATAGTACATACTACATACTACATACCTTAATGAATTTGATCACTGCGACAATATCCAATGGCTGCTGAACAAGGTGGCCGCACACAAGATGGCCGCAAATGTTCCAAGATACACGACAAGGGTTCCAGACACTTCAAAGCCAGGAAGGACTTCTCTTCCATGTGGCACAACTCACCATGGGCTCCAACTTCCAAAGCATTACTTGGCGCAATTGAGTGAGGTAAGAAATGAAGCTCGACGCTACACAAAGTGAGTTAAAGGGTTCATGATGTTTCCAAGACCTAGGCAAGCTTTGACGAACACCATGAAAGTGTGATGTGCATTCACCCTCACAAGCAGGGACAACTCATTGCCGATATAAGTCTACGATGACAAGCTGCATAACCTTGATCAAGCTGATGTGCCAAAGTCTCAAAAATAGAGGCGGGCTGTATGTCAGCATCAATTAAAGGGCAGGGGCAAGTCTTATGCGAGCGTCAATCAAGGGGTAGGATCAGTCGGGAGTGGAAGCAACAACAGTCGATCAGCATTTGCATGCAGATCTCTGTAGGTGCATGGAACCTTCAGTTTTGTTCTCCTCATCTGATAGCATCTGGATTCGAACTCAGGTCTGTATTTCGAGAGTTCATTGGTGTACCAATTGAGCTAGGCCCGCTGGTAGTTGCATCCAGCTTATCCGTATGCAGCCGATAGTTTTGCAGATGAGAAAGATTCATGGAAAGCATCACACCGGGAAGGAGTCCATATACCGATTGACCTGCAAGCCAGCTATCAGATATCATTCCCCACAACCCGCCCTTTGGACGTCCCCAGAACTCACCGATATCCCGTGTTGCTGGCTAGTGCTATATGGTGCCATCCGCCTCAAGCAGGGCGAGCTAACCTAGGAGGGGTTGGGAATAGCGTACTCCTCTGAGTACTGATCGCAAAGCCATGAGTAAACAATTTACCTAATGCAAACTCAGATGCTAGTCTGCCAATATGTGACTGCGCAGACATGGCATCACCTTGTGAAACGCGGCAATCCCGAATCGACAGGGATGACAGGGCAGCAGCACCAGAAAAAACGTCTCTTACGTTTTTTTCTCTGTGGAGCAGCAACTGTTGGTAACCACAGCCAGCATCCCGTAATAATGTCGTTTGGACACAGAACCAGAAACCAACCGGACTCTTCAGCCTCACCAAGAGGAGCCCGATGAGATGATGATCCTAGCGTCTTCACCCGAATAGAACGCCCGGTCATTATAGCCGTATTTGGTGCAAGTTTCAGTCTAGGTACAGTGATAATGACCAGGCGTTGTATTCGGGTGAAGACGGTAGCCCAGCCTTTCTGAGTCTGACCCAGCAACGTAGCACAGCGTTACCGAGCTAAGAATCTTTCCACTATTCTTAACCCAGACAAAGACAACTCTGTTGAAACTCCTTCTGGAGGAAGAGGGTGAGAAAATCACACAGGCAATCGCGAAACACGATCGCAGAAACAAGCCCAAAGAAGACAGTACCCACTTGGCGGGATTTCAATCAGGAAGCTCCTCCTGGAGGAAGAGGGTCAGAAAGCTTCTCGTACGGTCTTCCATTAACCATCTCTCCCTTCTGGAGGAAGAGGGTGAGAAAATCACGCAGGCAATCACGAAAGACGATGGCAGAAACAAGCCCAAAGAAGACAGTACCCGCTTGGCGGGATTTCAACCAGGAAGCTCCTTCTGGAGGAAGAGGGTCATTGTTTGTGGTGATGTGGCGAAAAACCCCGAATTTCGGGCCTTCCATTAACCATCTCTCCAATATGACGGCAGCCAGCAGAGTCAGCACTACGCTGGCAGCCAGCAGGAAGAACAATAAGAAGCATGCTAGGGTCTAGGGTTTATCTGACAGTCCACATAAAGAGGACTGAGAGGGATGCTCGTGACTCTTTTTTTCAGTAATGTTTCTTGAGCGGGAGAGAGCAGTCAAAGGAGGGGGTGATGACAAAGACATGTACTTGACTGACGGCCAGTCCTTCTGAGAGAAATGATCAATGCTGTCAGCGTCCCAAAAGCCGTAACGCGGGGAATCGTCAAGAATGGTATCATATGTATTTTCGACTTGCCCGTGGAATAGGACCGGACTGTCCAGCCCCTGAACGGCAGGGGCCAGGCCAGGAGGACCCGTTTTTCCCGGGGAACAAAAAAAAAAACAGACGGCCGTGGCTGAGAAGGGAAGGATGGATATGGTTCTAGGGGGTGAGGACTGTGACCATCCACCGAAGCTTTGCTTCAAGAATTCACTGATGGTTAATAGGTGGTGTCATTTTTGCCTGTTTGGTTTTCTGATGTTTGTATAATGAGCCTGAATTGTTTGGTCGCAAAATTTTCAACGACATTGCTTGTGGTGATGTGGCGAAAAACCCCGAATTTTGGGCCTTCCATTAACCATCTCTCTTGGAGCTGACTCTGCTGCTTGGTCGTCTTGCACCTCTGTGTCTGTCGCGCTGTAGGACTCTCCTTGCTTCTTTCTCTCATTCTTCTTGTCCTTGTCTTTCCCGAACTTCTCTTCTCTCAATGGCATCGTTGGCTTCTGCCCGTTTTCCAAGGCTTCCATTCCTGTTACCCGTACTGCTTTCTCTTTGGTACTCTGTAGATTCCCTCTGTTCCTAGCGCTTGCTGGTGTTGTCTCTGAACTATCTTCTTACCCTGATGTCATAGATATACTGCGACAGAACGGTGGACTTCTGACTCTCTCACCTTTTGGAATTTCTAAACTTGGGGACCTGTTCTAGGCTGTGAAATGCAGTCTTCCTGACCTGATTTCTGCTATTTTGCCTTCTCCCAATCTCTCTTGCTGTTCCATTCTTCACTGCGTTCTTGCCCATTCGGCTCTGATGGCTGTTTCTAATATCAGCATGGCCTCTTCTCTGGCTTCCCACCAGCATACTGTTGTTTTGTCGATAGTATCTGTGTACCTCCGACGTTTCCAGATGACCCAAAACAATGTGACCGGTAGTCTAGACTCTACCAGAAGATTTCTTTGTAAATTAGCTCTTAAGACTCTTAACCAATGTGGTCGGTAGGCTTCCTAGCCCTAGTTGCATTGCAATTGGATCGTTGGGTGGTTGGTCTTGGTGATCTGAGACTACATTCCAGATCTATGATGCCTTGCCCCCCCCAGAACGGGATCACCTTACGACAGTAGAGCAGACAGTGATAGGTATCGTCGACTTGGACTTTTTGGCGAATAGCACATATTTCTTTGACGGGGGTTGTGTGTCCTTTACTTCTTCTTCTGTTCAACGGTTCAACCATTCATTGGTTTACCGGCCGGGTTAGGTAGTGAAGCAGCCATTGAAACCTTTAAAATTTGTTTCGGACATGTCTGATAGATAGGATATGTTTCCAGGTCATGTCCTGTAAATTCTGTAATTGTTCTTGGTTGGTTGAAATGATGCACTTTGGCCCAACTTTTTGCTGATTATTTGTACTATGGAGGAGGACCTGGTTCTCAATAAGTAGCCTGATTTTTTTTGGCTGTATATTCAAATAGGTTGAATCCAATGTTTTTCCTACTCGACTCGGTCCTGATCTCAGTTTCCATGCCCATTGCCCATTCTATTGGATGTAATTCAAGCTCGTTGACAGTTAATGTGGGACAGTAGATTCTGCAATATCTGTCTGCTTCTGTTTCTAGTACTCTTACCTTCCTAACGAACTCTTCACGGACAGCTACTTCTCCTGGTGGCGTTTTCCTCAGCTTACTTGTTGTTGACCCTGTTTGTTTCCGATTTCGTGCACGTCCATGATCAACCATTCTTTCTATGGGACCTCACTACTTCGAAGGCCAGTGCCATTGTCGGTAGTAATTCATTTCTCCAGGCTCCCCGGTTGCCGACCTCCCATTTGAAGTACCCCTTGCGCAGACCTAGCCAGTTGCTGGGGATTGACACTACCGATATTATCCCATTTAGGTTCTGCTGCAGGCTATGGCAGCTTGTCCGTAGCGTTGTTCGTTGTTCTGCCACTGTTTTCCACTTTTTTTGACCCTCATTCCATAGGTGCTGGACCTGCCACACTCCTTTTTCTAGCCATGAGCTCCATTTGGTGTGGTGTCTTTCGTTGTTGGAGTCCACAGTGTGCCTCCGGGTTTTGTTATCCATCGCTCGCAGAATGGGGGTTGTCTAATTACTCCTTCCTTTCTCTTTGCTTCTCTCTTACACCGGCCGGAAAGATCTCTCTCCGACTCTTGAGTACTTGTTTTCAGAACCCTTCCTTTTGTTCATTCTCCCTTTGTTGACAGTGGATGGACCATGCAGCTAGCAGTCGCTACAATCAGATGTCTGTACAAACAAGCAAGTTAGACGTTCACGGACACTGTACTCGTTTTCCAGCAGGTGCTGCTCCCCATCAACACCAATAGACGGAGCCTCCCCGAGAGTGATAGTGGTGTCTGCTTCTATCAGCACCCCTAGCACCGGCTCGGGCTGTTCTAAAAAACAAAACAAAAAAGACAGTGACTGTTCTTCTTCCTGGTTTTGTTGACCTTTCATTGCCGATGATTTGCCTCATGACCTAGAAGGCTCCTGACATGTTACTTGGTGTTGTGTATTTGGCTACTTGCTCGATCCCATGTAATCCGAATGGGACCCGGGCTAGATTGTAACTCATGAGTAGTTTGAGAATCCATTTGGTTTGTAAAGCTTTCCATCATTGAACTGACCGGCCCCAGATAATTCAGAATGATTTTGGTCTGTTCATCTGATAGTATGTGGATTCGAACTTGAGTCTGTATTTCAACAGTTCATGGGTGTACCAACGGAGCTAGGCCCGCTTGTAGGTTTGTAAAGCTTTTATTTGGGTTGGTGGGTTTAGTATTTTCTTAGTCCACCCTTCGATTTCTTGAGGATCAAATACTTTCAGGGGACTTTGGATATGAAGTCTTTGCCTAGACGGATTGCCGATCCTGAGATAGGCTGCTGCTTTTCTCCTGAGCTCAGTGAGCTGTGCTTTGAGGTCTTTCTCCAGCTCCCGATTATGGCTGCCGACCACAGCATAGAGAATATCGAGCCATTCAAGAATTAGACTATTACTAGTCTATTAGTGCTTCTCCAAGAATGCGCGTATAGGTGTTCCACTAGTTAGGCATTTCGGGGGAGAGCATATTAGAGAGTATAGTATGGGCGCCATTGAGTACTATGAGGGCCCGCTCTTCATCATTTGGATCCCTAGGAATCTAAGTGGCTCTTTCCCATCCCTCCATGTCATTCCTTGCGATGTTGATTGAGGTGGGTTGATGGCTGGATCTATTAGCCACCAACCAATTGTTTTGCTTCAGTTTATCTTCATTTCTGATGCTACCGTCTTCACCCGAATAGAACGCCCAGTCATTGTAGCCGTGTCTGGACTGAAAATTGAACCAAATACGGCTATAATGACCAGGCGTTCTATTCAGGTGAAGACGGAAGTCAACCTAAGGGGTAAGGCCTGCGTTGCTCTTGTGAGAGCCACAGATGGCGAATCTGAGTGTCTGATTAGTACAGCAAGGTCGTTTGCAAAGAGTAGCGTGATGCGGATGTGGAGTGAAGTCTCAGCCACGTCCATCTGAGTTCCTTTAGTGTTTGCTTTTTCTCCTTCTTGGTTAACGTTTTTCCCTCCAGTCTTTCTCTATTTCCCTCCTTCCTTACGTATTTGCAATTCAAGGAAGGTTGTTGCTGAGGCGTGCATTTTGTCTCCATAACCTCCACCTGGTCCATTTTTCACGCGCATCTGGCTGTCCACAAGACAACAAAATGGCCCACGTGGGACGTGTTGTGAATGAAAGGGGTTCGCTGACTGCTGTTCCCCTTCCCACAGTAGAATTGTTTGCCCAGCAAGAATGCCTTCCAGGTCCATGGCCACTCCACTCCGTCCTTCAACTTCCTCCAGATGACATCCCAACACCTCCATGTCCTTGATGCTCTACTACGGCCCACCGTGACGAACAGATGGTCTCTGGTTTCTCTATATTTACTGACCAGCAAGCCCAGCAACACCTCCGACAGCTGCTCCAGAGTGGTCCTTTCTATGATCCCATCTCGGACTACCTTCTTCCCCTGAATAGAACGTACGGTCATTTCTGCTGCATCTGGACTAAAAGGTGAGCCAAATACGGGTGTTATGACCGTACGGCGTACATTCTATTCGGGGAAGACAGTAGCCACCGCAGAGCAATGAACTTAGCCAGTCGACTTGCAGGGAATCGAACCAATTGCTCAATGTGATCAAAGTGATACACATGTACGTGAAAGAAGTGAGATGACGTGGGTATCTGTAGGAAATACTGGGGCAAGCAGTCGATGCATCGGTAAAGAAAAACAGGGGGCCGCACCAATATAGGTGAAAGAACTGTTAAGCTGATACATGTAGATACTGTCATAGACTGTATATATATGTATGTATATATACACATCTATACATATGTTACGATCCAGGGCAATTTCGAGGTACAAATTCACGATAAAGCGCAATGCCAACCGATCACAAAAAGAAATTAATGAACTTGAGAGGAGAGAGAGAGAGGGAGAAGAAGAAGAGGAAGAAAGAAAGAAGAAGAAGAAGATGCACCCCAGCAAAGACCAATGATAATTCCCTTCCTCTCACCAAACAATAAATAGTAATAATGATGATGACCGAACCAGATTCAACGTGCGAATCCCTCTTTTACTGCAGGCACAACATGGGGTCCACCATACCCCTGGCCATCCTTCTCCTTCCTCTTCATGTAGGCCAAGGCTATGGCGGACTACTAGGGCCTTGCCCTGCTGTGCAAAAGACAACTCAAAGCAGCTATGCCCCCTGCTGTTCAGGCTGCCATGCATGACTCTGCCTTGAAGCCTTCTTGATGCGGCGCAACCCCATCTGGGGCCTTCCAGATGCAGCGCCTAACAAGGTGATGAAGATGGTGTCCACCATAGCCAGATAGGTATCTCGCCACTCTCCTCCCTAGCCCTGTTCTCCCTCCTCCTCCTACCGGTAGAGCTCCACCATAGCCAAGGTGGAAGCTCCCAGTCTCCTTCCTCCTAGCAGCACTGTAATGCCCAGTGCTCCTCCTCCCATCAGCGCTCTGAAGTCCAGCGCTTGCTCCAGCACTACGTCACCCAAACTTGCGTACCGCAAATGAGGAAGAGCTCTTGGCTCTCCCTGGAGATATAGCGAGGCAGGAGCCTCCTTGGACAGTGACTTCCAGGCCATGCGGCCTCCAAGCAACCGGTACCTCCTCCCTTTCGGAGGGAAACATCATTGCAGGCTCTGGTATCGTTCGCACAGGCCCTAGACTCAGGCTACTTGGACTGGTATCGGCCTAGACCTAGCCTTCCAGCTACTGAGCCTCTAAAAATGCCAACTTTTGTCTTCTTCTGCTCGGCCTCCAGTCCCCGACACATTTTCCGCTACTTGAGTGGTACCGGCCTACCTGCTACTTGAGTGTTTTTCTCTACTGCTCTAAGTGCCACAGGCCTACTCCCGCTACTTGAGTTCGCTGCAACCCTCGAAGTCATGCGCACAGGTAAGTACCGGCCATGCAGGGCCTCCCAAGCAAGCAAGTACCCTTGCGGGTCACACACACACTCAGGCCGACAAGCACTCGGACAGGCACACAGACCATCAAGCACACACACACAGACTTAGAAAACTCAGCAGAATGCGGGAATCTCAGCAAGGCATCCACTCCAGCGGTAGAACTCAGAAATCAACAGTGTTCTCAGTCTGTGTTTCGGCGGGTCATTACTGATACGTATAAGAGCAGGGCAAGAAAATACCGATAAGTTAATAATACCTGCAGAGGATAACGATGGAGAGACGCAGACAGTTAGCTCACTGCCATAGCCACTGTCGTGCATTCAGACAGAAAGTGGCTTGAGTTATGAAACCACTTGTGAATGAGGGCATGGACAAAGTGAAGTTCAATATAAGGGAAGGAGGACGAACGGAAGGCAAGGAGACAGGAGGGAGAAATGTGGACGAAGGTACCAAGTCAATCCCCGAAAAATGCCAACAGGTTACAGGAGAGGAAAAACTGCAGACTTGAGAGTTGAAAGGATCATCAAGAACTTAATGGGAGGATGGTTGGAGACAAGAAATGTGGCATGTTTGAAAAAAGGGAGCAGCGGTGACACAAGGAATGGAATGCAAGGGGACAGGAACAAGAGTGCTGGGCTTACTTATGCGAAGAGATGAAGGATGGGACAAGCATATAAGGGATACGGTCAGTTCTTGCAACACCTATGCGAGGGTTTATGCCTTGGCATAGGGCCCTGCAGCAGGCGCGTGCCTGCCCTAAGTGAAGGCGGCCCCCCTGCATCTCAATGCGCCCTGAACTCGTCAATTTTTGCAAATCTTGGTCAGCACCAGACAGTTGCCACATGCCAGTTGGTTACAATCCGCCTTGCTCGTGAGAATCCAAAATATTTGTGAGCCTTCCAGGTTCTTCCAGCAATGTGGTCGAAGCAGGGAGCATTGCACGTTTGTGCCTGGGTGGTTGGGCATGCCTAACCAATTCGGTCCCAGGCCACTGTCTCACGTGGGGTAGCGAAGGCAAGCGCTCGCCTCTTTCCATATAGGAAAGGGCAGGGCGCAGGGCTGGGTATTCGGGCACTTGCACTTGCGGGCGGCAGTGCTGCTGGAGCTTAGACTCGCAGGCTGCTTGCTGCTCTAGCGCTAGGTTCGAGCTGCTCTTCTGTGGGCGTCGAGAGGATACAGGGCGCTGCTGAGGGCAGCGTCATAGCCCAGCCTTCATAGCCAGGCTGGGGCTTGGACACAGTCAGCGGGTGGTGGTGGTCTTCGTGTATGGGGGAGAAGACGTGGGTGACGAAGTCAAGGTTGACAGAGAGAGAGATGAGGTTGATGATGTGAAGGGTCGACATCTTCATGTACTTCAGTTCTGCTGCTGACGTCAACAGGATGCATTGTCAATTCGTAGGCTGCTAGTAGCTGTGTCGAAGTAGTCTGGGTGCTGAGCGCCAAGCAGGAGGAAGGACTCTGGATACATATGTTGGTGGTGGCGAGAGTATGCTCTCATTGACATTCGGATTCAGTGCTTTGTTTCTCCGTTGGTGGAATATCAGTGCATTACTGCTTTCTGGACAGCGTTTGGACTTGCTGGCTTTCAATGTGATTTTTTGCACTCTGGATTTCAATCATTTCGCTATATCTCATTTTCCTCGCACTTTGGTACCGGAGCTGGTTCAAGCTGCTCCTCTGGCTCCTTCGCAATAGCCGTTTGGTGCATCGCTGGATATGGTGGGGCAGTGATAACGCTTGTGCGTTGGGTAGGGAGGACGGCCTTGTGTCGTGTGGGCGCGCCAGGAGGGCTATGTGGTGACATAGGGGTGCATGCTGAATGATGAGAGCCTGCTGACGTGGCAATTTAAGCCGAGGTGGAACTGCATTGCATTGTGGGTTGTGCCGAGGCATCGACCAGTCATCATAAATGCACGTCAGGTTACTGGTGAGAAATATGTGGTTGCGGGCAACATTATGAGGTATGTTGCTCCTTACCTTATCTACCCTCTTCGTTACTTCTTACCTTGAGAGTTTTGTCTTGAGAGTCCTCTCATTGTGAGTTGTCGCAAGGGCTCAACCTTGAGAGCCGACATTCTTCCTTGGGAGCAAGCTGGTGGGAGATGGGCGCTGCCTCTGAAGGGCCCTGGACGAAGCACTCGGGTCTACGATCACCATGCCAACCCGCTGGGACTAGTACACACATGCTTTGTCGTTTGTCCTTTGTTCTGCTTGCTGGGTTATAGAGGGAACGTGGGCTGACCAGTCCTATGCAAGACGTCTACCAGACCGTCTATAAATTATTTCTGGCGGGATCTGATATGAATACCGGTTGTGATCGTCGTCCTATCTGCGACGTTAAATAATTCCTGAGGACCTTGGAGGTTGTCCTTAAACTGCCTCTTGATCAGCCAGATCAATAAGATGGAAGGTCATTGCACACAAGGATAAATAACGAGCGGAACTGGTCATAAGCGATTTCCTGGACACAGGGGTGGGCCGATTGCACACCTTCAGACATGCCGCTGAACCAGAGCTTCAGGATGTTGACATCAAGTGACTACTCAAGAGGGATACAGGGGGAGGAAGATTCCAATGAACAACTCGATTGTTTATTATTGTAAAATTTCATTCTGCATGCACAACCAGCAAATAATTTTATTTTTACTTTTGATTAGTTAGTTGTGATGGACATGCTAATAACGAGCGGACAGCTGCAGATAGGTAGCAATCATTCCTTGCTGCATTGCAATCTGTTTTGTCATGAGATTATCTGTTTGTCACCGCTTGACTACTTTGACAAAGCTGGAGCAAACATTTATTTTATTTTATTTTAAATCGGTTGGATGCCATGCTGCGGTAGGTCCCAGTGAGGTGTAGTACATATCGCAGACCACACATAGCTTATGAGCAGAGATGACAGTGAGGTTGAGGGACTAGACCAAGATGATAGGAGGCTTACCAAGAGACGTGCACTCCGTCGGTCGACCACTTTCCTAGTGTTAGAACAAGGAGAGGAAAGGAGACTACGGAGAGAAGCCAGAGAGAGGACGTCATTGCAGAGGGCTAGGGAAGAAGCAGCCAATGCCGAAAGGGCACTAACAACAGCATTAGCAGCACACGCTAGAGCCAACGCCGAGTCAGCCATGACTACCGCCTCTACCATGTCACAAGCCTCATCTCGGGCCTCTTCATTAGGGTCAGTCAAGGTGTCTCCTAGGTTTCCGTTAGTCAGTTTGTTGGCTTGCAGGTCAGCCAGCAGCAACCCATGTCAGATGAGGATTATGAGATCCAACAAGCGGATTCTCTCCACATAGAGTTACGGCGCCAACTGCGGGAAGTACAGGGAAGGAGAGAGAAAAAGCTAGGATTAGAAAAGCTAAATTAGAGGCGAGGGGAGAGGAGTTGGGCAAGTTAGAAGCGATAGATGAGTCGACTCTTGATCCTGTAGGGTTGTCCCTTCAGAACTCTCTGTTGAGTGTAGCCGAAGTGTAAGCTGTGCAGCAGGAGATGTTGGCTGCTCTGATAGCTGGCCAGAACCAGATTCTGACCGCATTGCAGGCGCCTCGACCACCGGTCAGGCAACCATAGTTTGTTGTAGCTCCCCCTACAATTACAGGTCCAGTGATGATGCTGCCGCTGACAGGGAAACCCTTTTCCTCTCAGTTTGGCATACCCCATCAGGCAGACTAGTAGTAGCCTAGTAGGTAGTAGTGGGCGGATTTTTGTACAACCTTTTTCATTTCCCCTACTGGTGGTTACAGCTACAGGGCAGCCACAAGTGCAGCAACCCTCGCAACAGAGTCAGACGCAGCAGCAGCTACAACAGGAGCAGTAAGTGTCGCTGCAGAGACCTGTTCCATCGGTTACTCAACCGTTGCAGCAGGCACAATGTGTTGTACAGCCTATGTGGTGGACCCCTAACATACCCTTGTTGAGTCCTAAGCCCTTCTCTGGCGACAAGAAGAAGGACGAGGACCTGGATATCTGGGTGAAGACTGTGCCTACTTATGTGAGGCACAAGCTCATTAGGACAGAGGAGGAAGTCATTGTCGCTGCGTCCTTTCTAGAAGGATTTGCAGCCAGGTGGTTGAATAGGTTAGTACAGCAACAGGGCTACGACCATAATTTCGATGGTTGGGCACAAACCAGATCATTGGAGGAGTTCGTACAATTAGTTTACAGCAGGTGGCATGATCCCCGAGGGGCTCAGAAGGCCACCGACTAGTTGGCTAGTCTAGGATCGAAGAGATACTGGACAATTGGCGAGGTAACATATGTCGTAGAGCGGCTGATCATTGTCCCTAGTGTGAGGTACGAACCGCATGTCCTCTTGACAACTTATTTACGATGTCTGCCTACAAATGTCAAAAATAAGTTGGTCGATGAGGCCTCCATCAATGTACATGACTTTGCTTCTTTCAGCAAGATGGCCTTAGACATTGAGGCTAGGCTTGGGAGCGTCCAGCAGGGACCGGTAGATGGGAGAAAGAAGAAGCTCCCCTTTTTTTTTTTTTTCAAGAATGGAGGAAAAAAAACATTCTTATGTCCGTTGATCATGATGGTCAAGCGACTGAGATTAATGACTTCGCTAACCTTGGGGAAGAAACAGAGATAGATAGGAGTGTAGAGACTTCAGATGGTGGAGTAGTCGTTCCTATCAGGGAAAAGGCTAAGGGGAGCGGGAAACAGAAGGTAGGTCGGCCCAAGGGTCAAAGTGACCAAGGACCACCCATATGGGTGAAGCTTGGTCTAGAGTACGAGGTGTGGCGAGACCGTGTTGCGCAAGGCGCTTGCCTGAACTGTGGCCAGTATGGGAGCACGATGGCTAAGTGCAAGAGTAAGCGGGTCACTACGAAGGTCGCGTCCTCAATAGTGACGGTTGGATCTTCCGACTCTGGTGGTGCTTCCGCGAGCACTTCCCTGGGAAACACCTCAAGCCAGTAGGAGTGTTAGCCGCTCTTATTCATGCTGAAGTGGTAACCTTACCTTCTCCATTTCAGACAATGGTCAAGGCTATTAACCACATGTTTGTCCCGTCGACAGATCCGGACCAATCGATGCTCTATTCGATGGATGTGTCTGAGTCCTTAGAGGAGTTAGAAACTGAGTGGTTAGAGAAAGACCCTAGAGACTCCTCGACGATGTTGAACCAAGGTCCAAAGGGTGAACATTTTGTGGTAGAAGTCAATGTAGGTGGCCGAAAGGTTGGTGCCTTCGCGAACATACGTTCTACGTGAAACTTCATCATCCATGCTTGTGTAGATAGGTTGCGCTTAGGGGACCAAGTGCAGCGGCTTAGCAGGTCTGTAGCATCTACCTCAGCCAACAAGTACTCCATGGTAGTAAAAGACTATGTCAAGGATGTAGTTTACACCTTCGCCTATGGAGGAGGGGAACTGAGACACAAAATCTCATTCCTTATTAGCGACGAGCTGCCTTTTGACATGTTGCTAGGCATGTACTACCTCGAGGTTGCTAAGCCTCAGTTTGATTGGGATTAGAAGGTGATGATCCACACAGTTGCCGGATGGAAGAATTGTTAGGCTGCAAAAGTTTAAGGCTAGCAGACTAGTGGAGAACTATGGTTGCATGTGCKCGTCGTCTTTCTATAACTACTACAAGCAAAATCGCGAGGAAGGTATACACTTAGTCTTTGTCTCTGAAAAAGGGGAGGCCGTAAAATCACCGCCCGAGATAGAAGCAGTCGTTGCACAATATTCATACCTCTTTGAGGAACCTAGGGGTGTGGTGGAAAGGGAGATCGTCCACGTGATAGAAGTCGTCACCGGTAGCGAAGTACCTAGAGGGCGAATCTATAGGATGTCTCCTGCAGAGTTAGATGAGCTTCGTCGCCAACTCAAGGAGCTCACAGAGAAGGGGGGGATATGACCAAGTACGTCCCCCTACGGAGCGCCAGTTCTATTTGTCCCAAAGAAAGGGGGGACCCTAAGGATGTGCATTGACTATAGGGGCCTCAATGCCATCACCGTTAATAACGCGGAGCCCCTATTGGATAAAGTGCAAGAATGTCGGTAGTTTACTAAGGTAGATCTGAAGTCCGGATACCATCAGATTGCTATTAGACCTGAGGACCAGCAAAAAACCGTCTTTCACACCACGTACGGTCTGTACGAGTTTGTGGTGATTCCCTTTGGCCTATGCAATGCTCCTGGGATGTTCCAGCACACAATGAACCGGATCTTTCGTGACTACGTAGATAAGTTTGTCGTCGTCTACCTCGACGATATCCTTATCTTTAGTAGGACTATAGAGGAGCACGTTGAGCACGTGATGCCCTCTATAGAACGTTGATCCGTTGGAGGCATTACCTCCTAGGCAGATTCTTTTATGTGAGATTTGACCATGAGATGCTGCGCTGGATTAAAACATAGCCCGTGCTCTCCGACGCACTCAAGAAGTGGATTGAAGTCAAAGACATGTATGACTTCAAGCTCGACCCTCTAAAGGGAGAGTAGGTCAGACTATCTGGGCGCGCTAGTGACCGAGTTTGGAATTTCTAACGATGTAACTGGATCTATGGTGGAAGCCTATCGAGAGGACGCGGTCACCCTTGAGATCATTCGCAAACTGGAAGCTAAAGACAAGGCTACTTCCGATGAGTTTGTGCTGGTTGACGGCTTGCTGTTCCTTGAGAAGGTTGGGAATAAATGATTGTGTGTTCTGTATAAAGAGCCCTTGCGCAGTCTATTTTTAGGTGAGTGTCACGATGCAACCGAACATTTTGGGCATAAAAAGACAACCACAAATTTAATGCAAAAAATTTTGTGGTCCACAATGATGGATGATGCGAAAACATATGTCAAGACTTGTCAGGTTTGTCAACGTGACAAGCCAAGGACGCATGCATCGATTGGGCTTACCAAGCCCTTGCCTATCCCTATTGTACCTGGTCAGAGTGTGTCCATGGACTTCATGAATACTCTTGTGACCAGCAAGAGTGGTAAGAGACACATCTTCGTCACTGTGGACAGGTTCAGTAAGTATGCTAGACTTATCGCTATGCCTGAGACAGCAAGGACTCACCACCTCATCAAGCTATTGATGGACAACTGGGTCCGTGACTTCGGTCTCCCTAAGTCTATTGTGAGCGACAAGGATGTGAGATTCACTAGCGAACTGTGGCAAAATACAGCCCTACAGATGGGCACCCGACTGCAAATGAGATCAGGGAACCACCCTGAGTCGAATGGGCAGGCCGAACAGATGAACCATGTAGTGCAGCACTTGCTTCGACATTATATTAAGCCAAGTCAAGATGACTGGGACGAGAAGTTACCTCTCATCGCTAGCCTATATAACAATGTTGTGCACAACACTACCGTAAGACCCCCAACCAGCTGCATCTTGGTTGGAAGCCCAAATCTGCTCTTGACTTTCTGTTACCTGAAACACAGCCAGCTGCAGCACCTGGAAGTTTAGAGTTTGTTGTAAAGTACAAACAGATTTTGTAGCAGGCCGTAGAGCATATTAAGAAAGCACAAGATGCCATGGTGACATTTGAGAACAAACACAGAAGACCGTCTGCATTTCAGGTAGGTGTACGAGTCTGGGTAAAATCATTTGAAATGGGCCAAGAGTTGGGAATTTCACGCAAACGGATGCCGCACTACTTTGGGCCTTGGGAGATTCTGGACATAGTAGGATATCAACCCGAAGGCCCATCATATATGATTCACATTCCTGGTCACCTCCGTACACACCCTGTTTTCCATGTTGGCACCCTTCGCGGAAACTCAGCAGTTTCCCTCAAGAAGATCTATGCTGCCCCCAACCATGGATGGCCACATGGACATCGACGACATTGTTGAGCACAAGTTGATGCTTGTGCCAAGCCTCCAGGCAGGGGACGCCCTCCGAAACCGCAGATGCAGTACCGAGTGCAGTTCAGACACCATACGGATCCTAAAGAAGATCGGTGGTTCACAAGAGAAGAGCTAATGAAGACTGCTCCCCAAATTATCTCAAGCCTTGAACAAAATTTGACAAGGAAGCAGCCTGCTGTGTAACGACTTCTCAGAGGACTATCGAAGTAAAGGAGGAGGGAGTGTGAGGGTTTATGCCTTGGCATAGGGCCCTGCAGCAGGCGCGTGCCCGCCCTAAGTAAAGGTGGGCCCCCTGAATCTCAATGCGCCCTGAACTCCTCAATTTTTGCAAATCTTGGTCGGCGCCAGACAGTTGTCACGCGCTAGTTGGTTACAATCCACCTTACTCGACAATCCAAAATATTTGTGAGCCTTCCAGGCTCTTCCAGCAACGTGGTCGAAGTACGGAGCATCGCATGTTTGTGCCTGGGTGGTTGGGTATGCCTAACCAATTCAGTCTCAGGCCACTGTCTGAATCGGGCCTGGGCGCTGACACTTTTGCCGAGACTGAAGCTACTGGAAACCTGGTCTCGCGTGGGGTAGCGAAGGCAATTGCCCGCCTCTTTCCACATAGGAAAGGGCAGGGCGCAGGGCTGGGTATTCGGGCACTTGCACTTGCGGGTGGCAGCGTTGCTGGAACTTAGACTCGTGGGCTGCTTGCTGCGCTAGCACGAGGTGGGGGCGCGCGCGGGCAGCAACGCCATAGCCCAACCTTCATAGCCAGGCTGGGGCTTGGACACAGTCAGGGGGTGGTGGTGGTCTTCGTGTATGAGGGAGAAGACGTGGGTGATGAAGTCAAGGTTGATAGAGAGAGAGATGAGGTTGATGATGTGAGGGCGCGTACCTGGTCTTGGTGATGGTCTACAAGGGTCGACATCTTCATGTACTTCGGTTCTGCTGCTGACATCAATAGGATGCATTGTCAATTCGTAGGCTGCTAGTAGCTGTGTAGAAGTAGTCTGGGCGCTGAGCGCCGAGTAGGAGGAAGGACTCTGGATACATATGTTGGTGGTGGTGAGAGTATGCTCTCATTGACATTCAGATTTGGTGCTTTGTTTCTCCGTTGGTGGAATATCTGTGCGTTACTGCTTTCTGGAAAGCGTTTGGACTTGCTGGCTTTCAATTTGATTTTGCACTCTGGATTTCTGTCATTTCGCAATAGCTAATTTTCCTTGCACCTAGGAAGTAAAGGGCTAGAAGGGTGTGGTAACCAGGCATGTACCTAGCCTTGATCACTGTATGTTTAGTGTGATGTTATGATCCTGCCACATTCTTGATGCAAAGCCCCACTTTGAGTCAAGGCCAACCAAACGAAAGAGAACCAAATGAAACATGAAGAAGAACAAGAAGAACACAAGATTGTCCCAATGTCTCCTCCCCTCTTCGCTCCACCTTCATCATCATCATCATCATCATCATCATCATCATCCCGCACAAACTCCTCGTCTTCATTATGAACTAGAATAACAATGAATGAATGAGCAAAAATCAATGTCCAAAAGATCTCTCTCACCACCTTGCTAAAGAACTTCCGCTCTAGGGTTCCCTGACTCTCTCTTGTACAACTTGCTGAGCGGGTAGCTATGGTGTCTTTACCTATCACGAGTCTAACCCTGGCTATGGCTCAGAAACACAACACAGAAAACAGAGTGAGTTTTGAGACACAGATATACTCAGAAGCAAGCACACGACATAAATACACCATCAGCAGGTCACACACACACACACACACACACACACACACACACACACACACACACACACACACACACACACACACACACACACACACAGAATCAACTTTATGTATGCCTGTCTTCCCCCTGTCGTTTGTCTTTCCTCTAATTTTATCTTACTTTTTGTTTGCCCAACTGAGCACCTTTAAGTAGTGCCAAACGGTCGTTCATTCCTGATCTGGAGTGCCTCAGCACTCATAGGGGGGGCCGCTTGGTTTGGGATGTCTGCGTTGCCTGTGGATGATGACGGATGTCCGTCGGAGTGTCTCCCTGGCTCAGTGGGTGGTGGGAACCAACAGTCGGCGGGGTTCAATCGCGATGTGAGTAGGTCATGTGCCGCTTTGCTTCGTGTTGGATGTGTGGACTGCCTCGTCTGCTCTCCGCTGCTGCCTTGCTGCCTGTCCCACTTGCTTCGCATGTGGTTCTCTGCAAATTGATGGGTTCGCTGTGTGGTGTGGCCTTGTTGTTGGTGTTGCCTTGCGCTTCACTGCTCTTCCGCCTTGCTGCCCATCCGCTCGTTGTGCCTTTCGTGTGTGCTACTTGCGTGACCTGTAGGTTGGTTGCCTTGTTGTGCTTCACTGCACGGTTGCCGAGCTGCTGGTCCACTCGCCCTCTCGTCCCTTGCAGTGTGGTTGGTTGCCTTGCTTGTGTTTCCTTGTGCCTTACTACACAGTTGCTGTGCTGTTCATCCGTCATCCGCTGCCATGTAAGGCACAAGGCAACACAAGCAAGGCAATCACGCAAGTAGCACACACGAAAGGCACAACGAGCGGATGGGCAGCAAGGCGGAAGAGCAGTGAAGCGCAAGGCAACACCAACAACAAGGCCACACCACACAGCGAACCCATCAATTTGCAGAGAACCACATGCGAAGCAAGTGGGACAGGCAGCAAGGCAGCAGCGGAGCGCAGACGAGGCAGTCCACACATCTAACACGAAGCAAAGCGGCACATGACCTACTCACATCGCGATTGAACCCCGCAGACTGTTGGTTCCCACCACCCACTGAGCCAGGGAGACACTCCGACGGACATCCGTCATCATCCACAGGCAACGCAGACATCCCAAACCAAGCGGCCCCCCCTTGGCATTGTGCAGCGGTGTTGCCTGGTGCTCCGTAGGGCTGCTGCCTGCTGCTGTGTTCCGTTTGGGGGACAGTCTGCCTTCAACAAGGGTCAAAGGGTTCATAACGCAAACCATCCAATACGAAGATTCAGCAGATTGTTGAGGGTTCAGCCTCCTGATGAGTCGGTGCAACTACGATGAAACAATCTTTTGTGATCAGCCTTTTTTTTTTTTTTGGTTTCTGCCTTTGTCTGCTGTTGCTTCTTTGGCTGCCGTGTGTTGTTTGTTTGCCCGCCCGCCTCCCCCTTGCCCTCCAGCCTATGTCTCTTGTGGCTACTTGTCGGTTTTTTTCGCCTCACTGCCCTTTTCTGTGCCCGTCCGCCTCCCCCTTGCCCGCCAGCCTAGGTGCTTTGTTGTTGTTTGTCATTCACTGCCTCATGCCATATGAAGTGGACGATTTATTACCTCGTATGTCTCTTGATGTGCTTTTTTCACGCAGCTCGCTGCAACTTTTCTCGCGGGGGTTTCGTCTTTCATCAACACACACACACACACACACACACACACACACACACACACACACACACACACACACACACACACATTTATGGGAAGAAGACTACAACTGCAGCCTGCTCCCCACAACCACATGCCAGGCATGGACCCAAGTATTCACGCGTACATCCTGCATTGCCCTGGTCATTTCAGCGCTATGACCTTTGCAGATAACTCATGGGCCATATGGAGCAATGACGGTAGGGTGCACACCGTAAGTAGTAATTAAACTTCTTCTATAACCAAGTAGCACATACTCAGTCGATTTGGATTGTCCATCAGGAACAGTAGGTTACTTCACATCCGCAAGAGCTTCAGTCTCTGGAGAGCAATCCGGCTGCACAATTACCTCCTTCCTCTGCACATGGCCAAACAGTGTCCCCTCCCTATGTAGATCGGACAGATTCTATCTCGGACAGTGAAAGAACCTCCATAGAAGATGGTGGCCTTGCCCTCCCATTCTGTTGTCACACAGCCACAGTTCGGTTAGCATGCACAGTGCACAGTCTCTGCCCCAAACACTATGAAGGGATGGTCACTGCCAGCCTCTGTCACAAACAATGTGACTCTCTGTCATGTGTTCATCCCCCCCAACCCCTAATTGCTTGCCCAGTATGCCGTTGTGGCCTTGACCTGCAATACTTAAAATGCTGCGAACGCCAGCCTGCTTTTCTGGGAAAGGGCGTTGTGGCCTTGACCTGCAATACTTAAAATGCTGCGAACGCCAGCCTGCTTTTCTGGGAAAGGGCGTTGTGGCCTTGACCTGAGCTTGCTGGTCTCTCAGACGAAGAAGAGAGGGGAAGAAGCGCAGACACCGCAGAGGGAGAGGGGATGGAAAACAGTTACGGGCGGAGAAAAGTAGGCGCGAAGAAGAGAGACGGGAATATGGCATGGTATAGCGGGAAGTGGGGGAAGCTTGGGGGAAGCTTGCATGCATGGCGCCGGCACGAGAACAAAAAGGCAGCAAAACAGTTATGTTCCGCCCACTCTGCTCCTAAAACTAATTCAAGATTGAGAAATTCAAGTACGACATCCGCGTGCAAGATTGGACGCGGGAAAAATCTTACGCCTAATCAGAACCCTCTTGGAAATTCACAGAGCCTTCAAGAGTGAATTCGCTTGCAAGAAAGGACACGTCGGCGGGAAGCACGGCCACAAATTCCGGAATCCCAACTGCTGAAATAAAATTCCTAGCGTGCTTGCTAAGGCATGTGTAATTCCTACGTAAGTTCCTGGATCGTCGGAAAGGAATTGCAAAAACGTTTGAAGAATAAAACAACAAGTCAAAACGAAAAAGGTGAGAAGGCCTTGTTGGCCATTGATTCCAGATACCATCCATCAACTAAAAAGAAGGCCTCTAGCACTAATAGCAAAAATGCAGGGCTTCAGAAGATAAGTCAGGCACAGAAGCTGTTACATCACATACACCTGCTGCAAACCCCCTTGAATTTCCCTCTTTTTTGCCAGACGAACGACAGACTCGGCAGCCTGAGGAGGAAAATGGAGTGCCATATGAACCGCATATAGAGCGTTGTACTGAAGGACTAACACCACCAGGGCAAACTGTTGCAGAACAAATCCTGCAGCAGTCTTCGTCGGTCCATAGAGAAGGTATCAATACTGAGGAAATCCAAGACACCTGCTCAATGCCACTCTGTGATGCTCCACCGGAGATTCGGCTAGCATGTGGGCTGCATGCATTTTTTTTTTTTTTTTTTTAAAACACCCAAGCGGAAGCTAGGGGTGCTGGTAAGAGCAGGCACCACTAGCACCACCTGGGAGGCTCCATCTGTTGGTGGGGAGCGGCACCTGCTGGAAATCGGTTCCAGCGTCCCAGAACATTGTAGATGTTTGTGTGTACATATATGCAATTGTAATGACAGGAAGCTCACCTACTGAGAATGAAATGTGGCAGGTAGAGGTACCCAGCAGACTGAGCTGCTTGCCTCTGTGACAACCCATGATGAGTGATGGTATGCATCGGTATTGTAACTGCTGCTAGAAGAACAGACATGTGCAATCAGACTCGCTTTCAAACACACTTTTCACACATGTAAACAGTACGCAGCACACTGGCGACATGCGCCCACTCAATACTCAGAGATATGGCTTCAGATACGAGTTCACTCTCAAATGGCTATGGCGACTTCAGCGCCCAAACATCTCACTGATCACATACACTGGATCACCCTGGATATCCCACACGCATCACTCTAACACTCGAACACAACACACACTCACTACTAACTACAGCTATGGCAGCTATGGCTG
>BFEA01000409.1:114687-125032 GCA_003427395.1 Chara braunii
CCCACAAGGCCCCCCTCCTCACCCTTCCCACCCTCCTCGCCCTCCTCTCTGGGCCCCGTCACCCCCCTGTGAACCCCCCCCCCTTTTCCTCCCAGCACCCCCTTTCCTATTGAGTGCATTGGTCAGCTCAGTAGAAAGAAGCTGTTGATGAAGAAACAGGCGATGGGCATGGGCCCAGTTGATTGTAGTACTTTTTTTTTCTTCTTTTTGGACATCAGAGGGGGCCTTGGCATGGTTCTAGCTGACATGCTGCGTACGTGAGCGTGACTCTGGCCTTGAGGGGAGAGAAAGAAATAGAATTTTGTGATTTTGTGGGGGCAAAAAAAAAAAAAAAAAAGAAGGCCTCACGCTCCTGCTACAGAACAGGTCACAGGGCAAACACCCCAGCACCGGCCACCGTCGTTCGGGCATCAGCAAACCAAGAGCTCAGAACACTACTACTCTAGCAAACACCAGCCAGGATTCAGCTGTCCCTGAAATCCTGTTGTCCATGATAGAAGAAACCAAATGTCACCCAGGGAGTGTCAAAGCCAACTAAGGTGGGCATAGCCTAATTAGCCTAATTAGGAATGTATTACGCCTGTCCTTTTTTTTTTTTTTTTTGCAAGAAGGCTACTGCCTGCCAGCATTGATTGCCCTGGATAAACAGGGGATTAACTGAGCAAGCACACTAGAAAATGATTGAGACTGATGTGAGACTGATGTGCAAGAAGGCTGTTGCCTGTCCGCATTGAAAAATGATTGAGGTGAGAGGTTGCTGAGAGGTTGCTGCCTGTCTCCGCCAGATACCCGGTGCTGATATTCCTCCCTCTTTTGACAGTTGTAGATAGGAGTTTTAAGTCGTAACCGATGATCGTATTGCCGAACCACCTCTTCAGCTCTGGTCAGGCCTCTTCCAGAAGTATGACCCGGCTGTCAGCTCCTGTCTGTAGTCTTCTGCTGCTCCGTCTTAGCCAGGATCCTGTGTTCCTCTGCACAGGCCAGGCCGTGTCCCGGGGGCCACCGGGGCTCAGGTCTGTTTTCTTTTTTATGGCAGAATTTCTACTAAGGACAGAGCATGAGGAGGGAAAGGGTCGGGATAGTCTTCGGCGGGACGGAGTGCAAAAGAATGTTCAATCTTGGTCCAGTCCTTGAACATCAAACGGTAGTCCCTTATATCCTCCAAATCCTGCTTACCATTCGGCTTGTCCCCGCTCCATTCTACTTCAGCTACCCACCCCCTCCTTGTTCCCCCCCCAACCATTCCCTGCAGAAGTTTGTTATTGCTTTCTTCACATCCCTTGCCTGTTGGTACAAATCTAGTTGGACTTTTAAGGAATGCCATCTGCGTATCAGTTCTAACTGGACCTGCTGTTTGACCTGGTCAGTAATCTCTGCACTTTCAGCGCATTCCTTTTCCATGGCCCTGGCACCGCTGCCACCATAATGCCCACAATACTGCTCGCCTCCCCAATCTGTACATGTTGTCCTCAAAGGCTGTCGTCTCCTGCGCTGGCCAAAAACCTGCTAGGATCACCTGCCAGGACCAAGGCCAGGTGTTTTTCACCCGCATTTTCCTCCATACCCTGTCCCACCATCTCCATGTAAAGCATGCGATCGGGCACGACATGAAAATGTGCTCAATTGTTTCAGCGTTCTTACAAGGCAGAAGTTGTTGAATACAGCGCAGACACCAGGGTAATATCAGCCCTTTTTGCTCCAGGTTGGTGTGGTCGGGCAGCCAATCGTTGGTCTGCAGACGGCGGTGCACTATTTGCCATTGCAGTGAAGTGATCTTAGCTGGTTTAGACTTTCGCTCTTGAAACCACCTGATCAGCGTGAGCAAGTGGCAGCCCCTGTTGAGGTGCTTAGCCCATCGGTCAGTAATCACATCTCTCAGGTGGCGCTTAGGTCTCAGCAATCGGTATGTGGATTTCACTGTCAAGCTGTACAGGGTGACTTGCCGTGGGGGCGGCCCTTTTTTTTTTCTTTTTTTTTCTTTTTTTAACAAAAGGGCCGGGGGGGGGTTCCACTGCCATTCCAATGGATCTAAGGCCAGCTGATGGATGCCAGTTTGGGTTGGAAGACCACGCATTCCCCCTTTTCCTCCAAGACCCTGACTCGGTATAGGACGTCTCGATCCACCCATTCAAAAGGGGAGGGGCTGCCCTGCAGTCTGTTGGTACAGGAGATACTATAATATTCTATCAAGGTCGTATGTGGGTCCATCAGATGGGCTCTGCCCACCCGTTTAGGTTCACCTTTGATCATCACCCAATCCCCTTCTCTCAAGGTCGGGCCCCGTCGTAAACATGCCAGGCTAAAGGTATTGCTTCAATAATGTCCTCGACATGTTTTTCAATATGATGGCAGTACCTGAGTGACCCCCGCAGCTGGTCCGTTGTCTTCTTGTCCTTCTTCTCACCACCCCATAGGTCCCCTACACGTAGGATCCCCCTCCTGACCAAGCTTCGCCATGGTGCAACAATATTGTTCCTTATGCATCCATGGGCATCTGTGAGCAGCCGATTCCCAAAGAGGGGTTGTCTGTAAATTTCTTCCCATTGGTCTGGGTGGAGTCTGTCTGGGAGTGGTAGCTTGCGCTAGTTTTTCAATAAAGACAGCCAAAACCTGTCTGGTTGCTGGTCACCGCCCACCTCTCCACGCTGTGTGCCACGATGCATGGGCGGGAGTTGTCTTGGAATCGTCCAGAACCTGTCCTCTAACCATGTTATTGGATGAATTTCGGGAAGGGTTTTGGGCGCCAGTCGGGCCAAATGTTCCAAAGCCATGACCGCCCATGGGTTGTTGGGGCAGAAAAGCAGTTCTTAATCCATTGTAACTGCAGTGCTTGAACCTAAGTTATTGGGTCAATGAACCCCAATCCTCCCCCTACTTTCAGCTATACAAGCAAGCCCCATGCTACACAACTAATCATGTTGTCCTTATCGCAGTCTCTTCGCTAGAGGAAACCTGCCACCTTTGCCTTGAGATGTCGAAGTGCAGTTTTACTTAAGGGTCAAAGTAGGGACTTATACCATAATGATGCAAATACCACGTTATTGACTACCAGGGTCTGACCAAAGACGGAGGCCGACTTGTCTTTCCAGGCTGTTAACTTAGCTAAAGTCGACGCACTACCCCACTCATCGTTTGTTGTCGGGCAGCCTGCGGCTGTCATGGAGACACCCAGAATCCTCAGTGGGGATTCTAAGGGTAGCCATTTGATGGGGGGGTTCTCCTGCGGCCATCCCCCTTGTTAGTGTATCCACCATCCTTGTGTTTTACTACCCCGGTTAACTATCATATCTGAGACCTCAGCGAATTTGTGCATCATCTGTCAGATTTCTTTCAAGTTCTGGTGGGTATCTTCAACCATTACCGTAAGGTCGTCAGCAAACAACAAGCACACCGGGACCACGTCCTCTGGAATGTTGGCGATCTTAATCCTGGTAATGTCCTTATTGGTCCGCAGGTTCGCTGCGAAGGCCTCAATGATGGTCAGAAAGAGGAAAGGGGCGATCAGGTCCCCTTGTCGTACCGACCGCTCCAGTTGGATGGTTGGCGCTAGAGAGCCATTGACTTGGACCCTAGTTGTTGCGTTTTGGTGGAGGATCGCACCCATCTCCTAAAACCGGGCCCAAATTTCATTCTTTCTAGACTGTTATCTAGAAACACCCAATCTACATGATCATAGGCTTTTTCGAAGTCTCTAAAGACGAGAGCCGCATTTTGCTTCGAGGGTCGGGTTAGCTGTAACACTTCATGTACCAATAGAATGTTTTCTTGTTATGTTATAGCCCTGTATGAAGCCTGTTTGGTCCAAGTGGATTATGTCTTCCATCAGGGGAAGCATCCGGTTGGCCAAGGCCTTAGCCAGTATTTTGTAGACCACTGTAAGGAGGGTGATCGGTCGATAATTCCTTATATTCATTTTATCCTTTTTTTTGTCTAGCGAGGACAACACTCCCTGCCCCACCATCTCCCCCATTTCCCTGGTGCGCCACACTTCCTCGTAGAAGTGCGTAACATCGTTGCTCATGAAGTCCCATGTGGCTTCCCATAACTCTTTGGGGAGTTCGTCAATTCCGGGCGTCTTTTCTTCTTCCATTTGTAGGACGACTGCCCAAATTTTCTGTTGGGAGAGAGGCACCTCCAAGAGTTCCCGGTGTTCTCTTGTCAGCTTCTTATCCACTAGCTCCAAAAATTCCTTTGTTCTCTTGTGGTGGGCTTCGCTTCCAACATCCGGTACGTGAGTTGATGAGAGGTCCTTGAAAAAATCTCGTGTAATTTTAGTGTATCTTGCAGTGGTTAACGCTGACGCCGCCTCTCCCGCATTGGGGCCGTGTAGTGCGTCGATCGTGGTGCGTCTAGCTTGTGCTTTTGCGAGACCGAAAAAATGTGCATCCATCGTGCATTTCGTCGAGAATTTCGATAGCTTTCCTCCAATTCATGCTCCCTGCCAACGATATTGTGCGTACTCCAAGAGTTGCATGATTTTTTTTATTTTTTTTGGGGGGGGGGGTCAAATGCTCTAGTCTATTCGTTGGGAGCAGCACATGTTGGGAGCACATGCTGGGAACCAGGCCCAACATCCCATATAGAGTTACACAAGTCATTTGAGATACGGGGGTCATTACCTGGCTTTGGTTGTGAATCAATCTGCGAATTATTGAGAACTATTGAAGAAATTCAAGAGAATTAAAGAGAGGTTGAAAAACTATGAATGACTACTGACCTCTTTTCGAATGCTCAGAACCCGTTGACTTGGGACATTGAACGGGCCTTAAGCGCAATTCCCTTTCCCTCCCAATTCCCCAGCTCACACGTAACCCACGTCATCGCCGAACTTGGTATCGTCATCCTTGAAACATACTTCCCTCCCTACTGCCTCGTATCGCCTTTTCATTGCCTGACAGTTGCCCCTTGGCACGCGATCGCCCCCTACTGGCCCCGAACCTCGTGCTCTGAGTGCCAGCAAGACATCGACTACCGAGCCGCGGGATTCGTTCGACGAACCCGGACCGAGGCCGAGCAGCAAGCACACAACCTTCGTCTGAGGCCGGCCTCGTCGGATTTCGAGGCTTGCCATAAGCGACGCCAGCAGCTGTTCAGGCAGCGCGACCCCCATAGCGTTCCACCGGTTCATCAAATCCGAACCCGGCCTCGTCGCGGAAAGTCGTGGGGATGGTAACTTCACTTCCGAAAGCATAAAAGCGAGACGCGACCCGCACCTACCATCTTGCATAACTGTCCCTGAAATTTGCCACCGGAGATCCCAGTTCCGACCTGGGACTCCACCCCCACTTTCCTAAAATCCTTGGCACACCCCTCTTCGCACTTTCAGACCACCGTCACCCCCATTCCACTCCGATCAGGAAGTCGTGTTGGGCGTGAGGTTGGGCATCACAGTCCGGTCAAGTCACTCCCGTTGAGATTACTAGAGGGTGACAATCCTGAGTGGTGGACATTGAGGTAGGATTGTGGCCAGAAAGGAAGGGAGAGGACGTGTTGGTGCATCGTGCTAACCTGCGCTGCGGACTGGCTGGTGAGGACCGACCATACTCCGTGGACTGGGGTGGTAGTTGTGTTCGCTATAGTTACCCCTGGTCATCTCGGTGTCCGCCTGGTCATCCTGTCCAGGCGATGGTGGACCTTCCACGTGGCATGTCGGGAGACGGTACATCGGCGCGAGGTATTTATTTTTGTTGGATCTGACGGTGCATTTTTTTTTGTGGGTCGACATGGTGTCGAATGGGGAATTAAGGCGAGGCGATCACTAAGTAAGGAATGGCTAGGAGGGGACAGGGGGGGGGTGGGTAGCATAAGTAAAATGGAGTGGGGATAAACCGGATGGGGATCAGAATTTGGAGGGTGTAAGGGATTACCGTTTGGTGTTCAAGGACTGCGCTAACATCGAACCTTCCTTCCCACTTCATCCCCCCACAGATTTTCCCGACCCCTTCCCTCCTTACGCCCTCTCCCTAATATAAATTTTGTTGTAAGAACAATAAGTTCATACCCCGGTGGGAATATTGGGGATGTTGGAGAACGTGGAGTTAGAGGTTGTATGTGTAGTTGCTCTCTACGCCCCCAACACAGCTTGGGAAAGTAAGGAATTATTCGACAAAATCCAAACCATCCCCACTTTAGGTATCCCGGTGATCTTAGCAGGAGATTTGAAGGCCACACCGGATAGATGGATGGATAGGTGGAAAGTTTCTCCCTCCTGCACTCAAAACGCCGAAGAAGACGAAAACATGCTACAACAACTATGTACCGCCCTCTCCCTCTTCGACACCTTCAGATGCAGCTACCCCATAGAGAGGGTCTTTACCTATATTAAACGCAATAACCCTGACAGGTTATCTTAATCCCGAATTGATCTGATCCTCGCCGCGAAAGCCTTGGCATGTGGCCTCACCGCCTTCGCAATACTACAATTGAGCCCATACACTGGGTTAGATTACAAAATGTGCCTAGCAGTCTTCACCTTCCGCAAACGACCGGACCGGGGCCGGGATTTCACAAACTCAACACCTCCCTGATCCACTTGACCTCATTTCGAAGCTATCTGCAGCAGGTATGAGAATACTAGCAAGAATATCTACCAGAAATTGACTCCTACATCATGTGGTTCAATAACGGCATGTTTTTCCTGTAAAAACAATGCAGCGAATTATCTAAACTCTTAGCTTTTAAACGTTATCAACAGGAAATTTATATCACTATTTTTTAGGTTTTGGGTTTTTCTCAGGGGCGCAGCACAGCCGGGAGCGTTGTGCCCCATCCGATACAAGAATCGCGAGAGCACGACGCAGCACGGCGTGGCGAGGCGAGCGCGGAGTGAAGCGTGAACAAAGCGGCGTGAAGTAGCATGATGGGCGTAAAACGACAATGGCGTGCGATGGCGTGTGTTGGAGATTTCGTGGAGGCAAGATAGGAGGGGGATGAGCGATGGCAGATTGTCAGTTGCAGTAGAGTGGAATAGGGATTGTGCCGAGGAGAAGGTGGGTGGGGCGAGCGGGGGCTCGATGGTGGGGGATTTCCTATACTTGCCATTTTTTCTCCGTCTCTCCTTTTTCTTGATTTAGCGGCCTCCGGATCGTTGGGCAGGGACTGAACTCTTTGTGAGGTGGCGTCAACAGGCTTGATGTGGTTACTTACAACGCAATCGCATATGGGCAGTGATAAGGAGGTGATTGTGTCCTACCAAATCTCTTATGGTCAGTGAATCTTGCCAAGGGGCTATATTAGCACGCGCTATGGGGAGACGAACGTGTTCCTCCCGCAGGAAGAGGCAGGGGTTGAGTTTGGACTCTATAGCGGCGGGGCAGCTGGATCAAGGGACTGCGAGAGTGGGGTGCTACATGATGGATTGCACGAACTGAGACTTCAAGTGTTTTAAGGCGACTTCACGCAGCGACGAAATCTCCAGTAGTTCTTGAGGCATGACCTATTTTTGTTGAGCTTGGGGTTTAGATCTTGTTTTTTTTTTTCTTGATATGAGAATTTCTTAAAAAAATTCTTGGATGGTAATTCTGATTTCTTAGTTGATCTCAATCGATAATTCGTAACTTTTTCTTGTTGATTTCGCAATCTGGTTTTAGAATCGTTATGGTTTCTCTCATACACAATTGATTGCCGATTTGTTTTTCTGGTTAGTATTTTCTGATTTACTGTCTAAGCGATTCCTTGAACCTTGGGGTTCTGGAAATCTGAGTCGTAAGTCCGTTCAGACATCGGAATCGATCCCCTATTTTGTTTCGCTATTTGGATTTTTAAATCTTATCAAATCTTATCTTCATCTCGATGAATTTCATAAATTCGATGCTAAATTCATGATTCAAACTTCGTTTGCATGACTCGTAATTTTTTTTTTAACTCGGTTTCCCAAATTTTGAAATTTGTATTATGATTTTGTAGATGGAAATCCGGGACTCTTCTTTAAAATTGAATTTCTTACTGGGCGTGAGATTTTGCAAATAGCTTTTACTCAAGTAATTAGTCTTAGTTTGTTGTTTTTAGCAAGGGAGTCTCAACCTGTGATGTTGTTAGATCGACGTCAGAGGTGTTGAAATGAATATTTCCTTTAGGGTTGGAGTCCTTCCCTGCGAGGGTTACACAAGGTGGGTGGTGTGATCTTTGAGAGGGTAGCGACGATATTGAGGGTTTGTCTTTTTTTGGGCCACGCTGATTTTCGGGTCGGATCAGCTATGGCGGTTGGGGAGAGAGGACAAGGGGTGCTGATGTCAGCAGGGTGAAAGTTGAGAGGGTTGTTCCGCTTGGAGGGGGTGGGGCAGGAAGGAAGGGGGATCTTCTGCTCTTTTGGGGCATACTTTAGGGGGTACTGTATGCGAATGAGGGAGCATGAGGGGTATTCTGGGGGCTGTTTTGAATTGGGGCAGGGAGGCGAGGGGGTGCCTTCCCGCAGAGGCAGTAAACAAACAGGAGGTTGTCTTTTGGGGAAGAGGAGTAATCCTTTTGGCTCTTGTGACCCGTTCTTATGTAACCGAGACCTCAATAGGCGCTGAAGTTTCCATGGGGAGAGAGGGTTGTTTTTCCTGTGGGAATAGTGGGCGCTGGAATGTTCATGTGATTTTTCGGGATTTTTTGTGCCTGATTTTCCTATGTTTTCTTAATTGAAAAATTCTTCCAAGGTTTGGTGCTGGAGGCAGGGGGTTGTGGTGGCTGTGACGGCGGGAGATGACGTGCTCTGCTGCGAAGGGCTAGCCTACAGGGTTATAATAGGGTACAGCAGCGGTGGAGATGGTGGCTTCATCATGGTAAGACTTGCCGGAGTAGGGTTCATGGGGTTTGTTGGGGGGATATCTGCAACCAGTGCATGAAGGAGACGAATAATGAGATCTACAACTATGGTGCTGATTGGTGGCTTGACTGCTATTTGCCTTAGTCCCGAGTCCCGGTAGTTTGCGAAAAGACGATGCCAGAACGACGCTGGTTGGTGTTGGGGCTTGGTTGTGCTGCCCTGTAACTCGAGCTATATGAGGGCATGAGACCTGGTAGAGAGATTTGGGGAGTTGTCGAGGGTGGAAGGCACTCTAGTGTCTTTTGGTGAGCTGGTGCCTAGTCAACGTTGGCCGGGGCCGGGGCGGGTCGCTTTGCCCTGTGGCCTAGCAGGTGTGGGTTATTCTGGGGTGGGTCGTGCCACTCTGTAAACTAGCAGTTGGGGGCATGAGGCCTGGTAGAGATTGGTCATCGGGATATAGGGGTGAGGCAGGTAAGCGTTGGACTGCTGAAAGGCCCTAAGGCAGATGTTTTTTTTGTTCCGAATGCTTCTTTGATCCGAGCTTTGGGGGACACATAATTTCAGTGTTCTTGTAAAAAAAAATAAAATTGAAGCCGGGTAATAGCCCCGGTATCTCAAGGATATCTTCAAAAAAAGGTTTGTTTACAGGTGGTTATGAGAATGCCTTAGGATTCTGGGGACTTTTAGCAACTCGCTTTAGGTTGTTTGATACTGGTACATTCATGAATTTGCGGTTGTTCAGACACGCGTGTGAGCAACGTCCTTCTTGGTCGCGCTTACACGTGCGTGCACAAGATCGCGCTCTCGGTCGAATGGACCCGGATCAGATGGCTATTTTTTGACGAGACAGTCAATAAGTTAGGGAACGATTATTCATCGAATCAAATGTTCGCTCCTCGGTCAAGACATACATCCATCGAGACGGCAAGATTTCCCATCAGATTTGTTCATACGACCTCGAAAGAAAATGGGAATGAGAAATCGACATGTACTCATGCATTAAATCCATCCATTTACAAGGAGAACGACATGCACTCCTATCAAGCCAAAGAGCTCGCAACGATCTAACGCAAGCACCCAAGGGGCCGATACACCCAAATTCTCAATAAGGAGGAGGGAATGAGGGATAACAGATCGGGTGTATATCTGTAGCCGCGCGGGTAAGCGGCGGCCCTCGGGGTCGAACTTTCTCGGGCCGGCACACAATTGATCATACGAGTTCCTAAAGAAGAGGGAAAATGGGGGCGAGGAGCCGACAAGTACACATACATCACGCCACTTTAGCCAAACAAATCTTTCATTCACATCATCATAGCCCAGAGTACACAGAATAGAAGTCATACTCAGCCGATCATCGTACCCAATCCGACAAGTCACAGAGAAACAGAGACTCAAATGGAAAATCAAATCATTCGTCATTCACCAAGAAGAAGGAAAGTCAGAGATAGCCGCGAGCAAAAAGATGGTTGGCGCCAGTTGTCAAAATTACATAGATGAGGGGAGAAAAGACACCATCCCGACACGTCCTCTCTCTCTCTCTCTCTCTCTCTCTCTCTCTCTCTCTCTCTCTCTCTCTCTCTCTCTCTCTCTCTCTCT
>BFEA01000409.1:128513-141166 GCA_003427395.1 Chara braunii
TCCCTCCACGACTCACCAAATGCACCAAATGAGAACGACTGTTCCGCTGGAAAACGGGAAGGATACAGCGCCATACTTTTTGTCTTTTGTGTACCCAATGAGGGCATCGCCACACCACTCTCGAAATGTGCAAAATGAGAATGAACTTGCCGGTACAACATGGCCAAATGCACCCGGCACAAAATTTTGTCTTTTTCACATTTCGAGAGTGGTGTGGCGAGGCCCTAAGTACCAAGGGTGGACTACGCCCTTACTTCTGAAAGGAGCCCGAGGAAACTGCTGAGGCTTTGTGCTTTTCCGAAGCCAGTCAGATGCATAGAGGTAAGTCCTCATGTGAGTAATCTCTGAGGGCACGCTCACACTGGGTATCAAAACTGCACCCCCCCCCACAAAAATGGGTCCGACCCCAAACACCCCATTCACGAATAGCAAACCCATTTGTCAGCAGCTTGGCGGGCCACGCGTTTGGAGAATTTGCGGTAACCTCAAGAGGCTGCCGCAAAATCCTTATTCACCGGCAGGACGTTAGAATGATGCACGGCTGGACACACATGTGACGCGCAACCTCACGCCCTGTGCTGTCTTTCGTCCGGAGTGCTAAAGGGTGCGGAATGAAGGCCCAGAAAAAAACAGCAAGATGGGGTGTGCCAAGGATTTTTGGAAAAGTGAGTGTGGGGACACAGACATAACTGAAATCCCCCATGTTGGCCCAATGAAGTAAGTCGGTTGTTTTCGCGCGTCACGGAAGGCGCGCGCGGGCACGGCGCGAAAAGAGAAAAAAAATCCAAATTCAATCCAGAAAGTATTGTCGAGCTTCCCACCGCGCTACGGACCTTCGTTTAGAGCGGACGGGCTTCGGCACACTCCGTGTATCCCATTTTCGTATTAAGTCCCGAAGTCGCTCGTGGGTCAGTTTCGAGTCCGACGTGGATGGTCTCAGCCGCGTGGCTCTTTCCTTGTGCTCATCTTCACTCCGTATCCGGTAGTGGAAGCCCTTCGATTCATAGCGATCAAAATGCTGGCACTCAGTGCACAGGGTCCGAGGCCAATGGGGCGCCACTGCCATCCACGGAATGACGATCAGCTCCTTAAATGGCAACAATACTGAGTGGGGTGGAAAGTGCGTGTCGATAATGACAAAGCCCGCATCCACAAATCCAGAACGACGATTTTCGGGAGGGAAGTAATATTGTCCACCGATTCGTGCAACAGCTTCCCGTACGTCCCACTCACATACACGTGTCCTTTCCTCGTTGTAGGGGAAGGGGCGTGTCGGCGAGGGAGATACGGAAGGCTGACGCCCGATCGAGGAACGACCGTTAGTCCACATATCAATCAATCAGACGGAGTTTATACAAATCCTCGAGACGTCATCAAAAAGCACAAAAAGAACTAACTAGTACCTTCCTTCCTTTAGACACGAGAGAAACAGCTTACGGAACCCGCACCATCATGCATTAATCGGGTTGAAGTTCCGAGGGATCAACCCGCGACCCAGTTTCAGCAGACCCGATCAACAAAAACACGAGGCGCCTAGCTTTTTCGAGGCTGCCTCACCGACTACCTGTTGATGTCGTACAGCATAAGGCAGATGACATGCGCAATGCATTCAGAACCACATATGTAAACACTCTTGCATTCTCGAACAAAATCCCATCGAACGCTAAGTCTAATCAATCGCAAAAAAATACAAACATTTCTATACATACATTCACTGTGGAAGGTGCGAAAATGACAAGGGTGCACAGGTCAGAAATCAACCAAGGGATTGTACACACGCATCCACCGTTCACAAGACAAGAGGATTAAGTTCTCGACGTCTTGGGATTACCCAGCAAACTAATGGAAGAGTTCCGGAAGAAGTTCTTCCTCGCGAGAACTCACGAAAGTTAGCTTCGGTTCACAAGAGAGACAAACCCACAACACATCGTNAAACTAATGGAAGAGTTCCGGAAGAAGTTCTTCCTCGCGAGAACTCACGAAAGTTAGCTTCGGTTCACAAGAGAGACAAACCCACAACACATCGTCATTCAAGTCAGAGACAGAGAGAGATGGGAGGGATAGACGAGAAAAGTCGAGACAGAAGAGACCAGAATTCGATAAGAGGACATTTGGCTTCACAGCCATGAACTCACACAAAAAAAATGATCTGCAATCATGAAGGCGCATTCGCCGTAAAATTCCAATATGGCCCCAGGTCAATCATCCACTCAACTCCAATCACAAATCCTCATACCCGCACCGACGATCCCGGTTGTCGCGTGCTAACTTCCGCCACTGCGATCGTCACCCCGCTGACGCAGACTCGACTCGGCTCGCCCGGATCCCACAGTCCGTCGTGGCAATCAAGCGCGCAACCGGCCAGACTACTGTCAGCCCGACAAGACTTTCCGACTCGCACCAAACACCTTACCTAGCCACTGCTTCCCAGAAGCTGGCTTGGGAGTTGAGAACGTAAGAGCTTTGCGAGCGTGCTTGCGGAATTTATAGTTGCGAGAGAGGAGATAGATGGGGGAAGAGTCAAAGGGGAGATCGAGGTGTAAGGAGAGAAGGTTCAGCGAAAGGTGCTAAGGGGAAGCCATGTTGATCCTTCAGAACCCAATGGTCGGCCAATCAGATTCATCGCGCAATAGGAAGATCCTCTTACTCAACGCGTTTGATTGGTGAGCCGGGGTAATCGGAGGATCAACTGGGCTTCGAGAGCCGAGTTTGAAGAGCGAGAAGAGACGAGGCGCGAAAAGCAGCGTGAGACGGGTCCAAGATTCAGACGATCAAGAAAGGGAAACCGGCGCGCAAAAAGCAGAGAGAGAGAGAGAGGGAAAAAAAACAGTTTCGATAGGAGAAGAAGAGAAGGGGGAAGGGAGAGAGAAGAGGGCGCGGGGGAAGAATAACGTGGGAAATAAGGAGGAGGAAGCTTGCATGCGCGGTGCCGACAACAAGAGAAAAAGGAACCAAAACAGTTACAGCTTGCCTATGTCCTACACCAATTCAAAAATTGAAATTACCATATCCGCGCGCGAAAGTCGACACGGGAAAAGAAAGTCCTATGCGTATCCATATTCTCACAAAATTCCTAGAGCTTTCTTCGACGTGACCGAGAACATTCATGCAAGGAAAAAGATACGTCGGGCTCCGCTTATTCCGTAATTCCTAACTGCCGAGCCCGATTCCCTGTTCGCTCGCTAAAGCGCGCGTAATTTCCCGTGCATTTCCCGAATTACAAAAAACAAAATTAAAAGAATCAATAAAACTTTCGAAAAAATGGGGGCCCGAACAAGGCGCCTGAAATCAAGAAAAGCGATGAGGGTTTTGTGGGGTCGGTATGATACAGAGAGGGGGTATTGAGTCAAGGCGTACGAATGATAGCACGGGGTCGGGAAGTGGTTCGTCACATATGTGACGCACAGGGGGTTCCAAAATTATGCGATTTCCTGATTGCATGAAAGTTCGAACAAAGGGAATAGGAGGAGACGAAGAAGTAGGAAGAAGTACAAGGAACGAAGGGGGGGGGGAGAGAAGAGACGAAGAAGCAGGAAGAAGTAGGAGCTCGGATCGGCATGATGAGTTGGCGATAACATCCGTGGCAAGATCTCCGTGAAGCATGCCGGCTGATGCTGTTTTGGATCCCGTTCCGTGCAGCCCTGTCATATGCAACCCCCTGTCCTTCGAACTTCGGAGATCGTCCAGGTGGCACCATCATGGTCCATCAGATCTCCGTGTGCTCTGCACCCCCAATCCAGCGCAGTCCATCGAGTCATAGCATAAGTTGACGTCATCGTCAATGACGTGATCTTCACGAAAACTGCTGATTCGTACCGTTCTTAGGACACGTGGCGGGCATCAGCGCCGTGTGGGAATGGGAAAGTAGACATTATACATGGGGGGCTGTCGACGGGGAGGGTTGAGGGGAAGTGGAGGTAGGTATCGGTTCATCCCTTCCTCTGTGATCGGGAGCTCCTCGTAGCGGATGATCCGGTGAAAGCGGGGAAACCGATCGCTGATGTGAGGGAGGGAGGCGAGGTAGTTAGGGTAAAGGGTGGAGAAAGTGCGGAAGAGTGCCGCGTGAAGCAGATCGTGATGGTGACACGCGGGGATGGTCCCTGTAATTACGCAGTTAACTTCTACTGCGTTACTCTGTTCCCACGCGGCGCTGAACAAGAGGACGTGTAAACAGAACGTGGGGTTTGTGGATTGGAGGGAAGGGTGGGGATGGACGGTGATGGCGAGACGGGTGAAGTAAGAGTGACGGAAGGTATTGGGAGGAAAGGGGTTGCGAGGGAAGGTGACGGGGGTAGAGATCTGGCAGAGGGTGAGGTAGTCAAGGGGACGACGGGATAATGAACGGGGACGAAGGACGATTCCCCGCATCGGTACGTGGACGAACTGGGGGACGGGTTGGGGTGGAGGGGGAGGGTGATCGGCTCCATCTCCGTCGCGATGCGCTCGGAGCCGCGGTTGTTGATCCGCCATCTTCGGGCTCGGGGGGCTCTGGATCCCTGGTTGGGTCGTCGTTGATGCACAAGCTCGTCCCGCTGGCGATCTCCAGCTGGTTTTTCCCGGCGGCGATCTCTTCCCTTCTACGTGCCGCTTCGGGATCTTCCGCCTTCGTGCCTGTGCGCGCCGCTTCTTCCGGCAAGTCCTCCCACTCCGATCCGGCTTCCTCCTCTTCGTCTTCTTCTTCTTCTTCTACCTCCTCCCCTTCTTCACTCTGCTCCCCTTCACTGTACTCACTATAACTTCCCTCCTCCGACGTTTCTTCGTCGGCGTCAGCCTCTTCTTTAATGGCTTCCTCTTCTCCTTTGAGCGCCTCCTCAGGCTCTTCCTTCGGATAGAAGGCACGATCGATGATTCCGTACGTCTTCAAGTACTCCTGCCGCGATGGCAGAGTGCTGTCACTCCCGGGTTCTTCCAAGCACGCAGTCCACTGAAGATACGGCGCCAATGTCCGTGTGATGACGTGCGGAGCGGGACTGTCGTCGCTTTGCGAATCGATGTCGAGGGAGAGATCGTGCTAATTGCACGAGCGGGACGACGAGTTCTTGAGAAATCGGTTGGCGATGGTCCGGCCGCACTGATCCGAAGAGAAAACCGAGAAGATCACCTTCCACGTCCGTTCTCCAAGCCTGCAGGATCAACAGCTCCAGGTATTCGATACCCGCAGGATGCTCACTGGTCCACGTCCACGTCACCTGTACTCGGGCCAAGCACACAGACAGATCGACAAAGGTTTCGCGCCACACCTGCCAATGGTCGGGATTAAGAAGCAGGACGGCAAGAGGCTCGAACAGGAAAGAAAGGCGAGGATGGAGATCGGATTGCCAGAAGGTGAGAAAAAGAGAGGGGAGACCAAAGGTGGAGAGAGGAGCGAGAGGAGCGACGCAGTTCATTGGGGGCGTTGGAAGGGGATGAGGGTAGGGAGCACGACTGCCGGCTGGCGCGGAGATGTGCGAATTCCGTCGAAATCAGTCCCGGATGTCGGGACCAGATTGTTCCCTGGACGCGCAAGACCGTGATGCCACTCAGTTGACAACTGATGCGTCCACTCTCGTAGAGAGGTCAAGATCGTGGTATGCCGTAGTGGGCTGACCGCGCTGATGTCGACGGTGAAGGTAGCGACCGTGGTGACATGGCTTGTCCCTGGAGCCGCTCGTCGATGAAGAGCCACCACCTCTGCCAACACTACTGCCTGCTGACTCCCGGCGAATCGGAACGCATCAGCGGCACACGCTCCCTGGGTGCAGAAAAACTGCGCCACTCTTCGAAGATCAGGACTGAGCCGCGGATAACGAACTTGTCGGATCTCAGAGATGTAGCCACGTGGTTGCAGCAGATGATCGCCAAGAGCTTGCTTCGTGATGAAACTCATGGCGAGGATGAGGAAGAAGATGAAAGAGGGGAGCAGGAGAGAGAGAGCGAGGCGGGAACTAGATCGTCGTTAACCTCTTCTTCGGCAGATGACGGATGTGGAGGGAGATCAGAGGGAGGGAGAGGACGGATATAAGAGGTATGGCGGACGATGGGGACAGAGCTATGGCTGGCGCTGGCCTCGAGGGTGATGCACACCGTGTTAGCACCGTTGGGTCCGAGCTCGACAACGCGGAAACAGCCAGAGAACTTGGGAGCGAGTTTGTGGTCGCATGCACATTTTCGTACCTGTACCAGGTCTCTTAATTTATATTGATGTTGGGGACGGATGTTCCCATTTCGGGCCTCGTAGCTACGGACTTGTCTTCCGTGGGCTAGATCAGTCATTTTCTGTCCTTTTCGGGTTGGCTTAGGAATGACCCTTTCCATTAAATCGGCATACCTTTTGACCTTGGCCTTAAGGGCGGCACGCGTGTCTCTACCCCCGGCTTCGGCAATTTCCGAGTTGCCCCGGTAATCGATACATGGGAGGCTATTGGTTCGAAGTTGGAAGGGGGTGAACCCCGTGGATTCATGAGGGGTGGCCCAGTGAATTTCGACGTTTTGGTATACAATCTCGGGCTAAGGACTCATGTCACGCGCCACTAAATTTCTACGAAGGGCAGTCTTAATCATGCGATTGGCATTTTCGGCCCACCCGTTCGACTAAGAACGTGAGGTGTCGTGTGTCAAAGCGTAATGCCTCTTCGTGCGAGCAATTCCTCTACCTCACCTTTGAACTCGGACCCATTGTCGGTTAGAATTTCTTGCGTATCTAGGTGAGTATAGAGAAACCGATCGATGTACATGGCTATCTCTGCCGCCTTACGAGTCTTGCAAGGGTGTACCTCGATGTATTTGGAAAAATGGTCTATTAAAACTAAAAGGATGGAATATTCGCAACGGTTTGGGCCAGGTGGCACGTCGATATCTGTCGTGTCCATATTGACTCGTTGGAAAGGGCGTTCTACTTATGTCGGTACTATCGTGTTTGGTTCCCGTATTGGGGCACGATCGGCGGCACAGACCAGACAGTTGGCAACTACGTGTCTGACATCATCCCGTATGTTACACTAGAACCATCGATTCTGATCTATAGTTGCCTCCGTGATACGTATCGCGAAGTGAGCGGCCTGCTCTTCGTAAGCAGATCGGGTCCAATCATATCTCTGGAATGGATGGGGAAGTGTCAACCACAAACCCGATCCGTCAGTTTTACGTTTTTCTAGGTGATTGTTGATCCATCGGTAATCCCGAGATCTCTCAGCAGCCCGACGTCAGCCATGCTTAGTGTGATGATCCAATGGTAAACCAGCCAGCTTAGCTAATAGGATTTTATCCGTCCAGACCTCTGCTCGTCGATATTTCTCGTCGTATTCAGGGCCGTCCGTACGGGCAGCCTCGAATCGAACCTCAGTAGGCAGTTTGTCCGTTCTACACAGAGGACATTTTCATTCCCTGCTATTCGTTCGGTATCGAACGCATGCATCGTGTGCACGATTGACACACGTGGCACAGTTCACCCACTCAACGAATCCGGTCTCAAAAGGATGACAATTCACCCCATATACCCGTGTAATACATGTGCAAAAATAGCAGAATCTATCGGGAACGGTGGCAAAGAGGGCCGAGCTGGCGAGAGGGCCGAAATCAGCAGGGGAAGAAGGGGTCACAGAGACAGGTGGAGTGGCCATGATGAGAGAGGAGGAGAGAGAGTGAGCAGGGCTGCAGAGAGTTAGCAGGGCTGGAGAGAGAGAGCTGGCGAGAGGGCCGGAATCAGCAGGGGAAGAAGGGGTCATAGAGACAGGTGGAGTGCCACCTTGAAACCAACATCTCTCAAAGCGTGCAGCGTCCACTGCTGCACATGCCCCTCGTAAGAACTCGAATAAACCAGAATATCATCCATATACGCGATTACACAATAATGGATGCTGCTCTGCGCCAGTCGTTTCTTCCGCACAAAGTTCTGAAAAGCCATATTCATGGCTCGCTGGAAGGTTGCTGGAGCATTGCAGATGCCCATCGGACATCGAACCCACTGCCAAGTTTCTTCAAACAGTACAAATGCCGTTTTCGGACGATCCTTCTTTCGAACAAGAAGATGATGAAACCCATGTCGAACATCAAACTTACTGAAAAATCGAGCACTCCCAATCGCATCCAACAACTCATCAATCCGGGGAAAGGGATACACATCTTTGATCGTGATATCATTCAACTTTCGATAATCGATGCATATGCGAATCCCTCCGGCCTTTTTGGGCATGATTACTACGGGAAACGACCAAGGTCCTATTGCAGGTTCGATCCATCCATTGGCCTCAAATTCCTTGATTCGCTGAAACCCGGCCCCCCGTTGGGCTGGCGAGTATCGATAAGGGACGCAGCTAATGGGCGGATGATCTCCTGTGAGGATGGCATGCTCAATTACATGGGACAGTCCGATATCGTTATCGAGCATACTTAATACTTCTATGTACCCATTTAAGACATCAATCAGAGATTTTCGAAATTCCAGGGGGACGTGATTCGGTAGGGTGATTGTCGGTTGATCAGGCATCTCCAAGGGTATGCCGATCAACTCATCAGGCCGATTCCGTCGGTCATGGACGCTAGAGAAAACATAGCTGCTAGTGCGGACAGAAAATACAGTCACGATCATCTGGGATTCAGCAGGGCTAATCATCTCGGTCTCTTTAGCTTCGGCGTCAGTTTCCGAATCAGCTGAGGTTCCTTCCACTGTTAGTCCTGTTAGATCCACCATTTCCTGCATTAGAACGAGCACATCATCGACATGAGCTTCGGCTTCTTGTTTAATCAGAGCGATGGTCACTCCTGTCGTAAGCAGTGATCTTGGGGGGGAAACAGAAACATCCAGGTATTGTTTCACCTGTTGATAGCGTGCTCGTAGGGAAAGTGTTCCCTCGTACAAGGTGCGAGGGGGTTCCAAATCGTCTGCTAGGTCAGATATTTGCAGGATGGGTTCTCCGAAAAAGGTCGAGGGACTGACCTGGGTTTCCATGGGCGTGGGCGCGCTGTCTTCCAGACTCAAGTGGAAGGTTCGGGCGGTTCTGGGGACCATCCGAAACTCCTCGGGGGTTTCGTGCTCGAAAAGTTCGACCAAGTGTTTTCATTCACTCTCGCTAGGCATCTCTTCCTCGCACTACTGTTCTTCGAATCCGCTACTGTTATCCGGGGATGAAGATTCCTCGTGATCGAGACCTTGAATCATCCCTATCTGAGCAGGGTTAGGATTATTTTTTACTGTTCGGGTTGAAACCCGCAACGGAACTGTCTGAGGCTTTCCTCCTGTTTGTGTGAGCACCAACTGTTTGGAATCGAAATGCATGCGGGCACCTACCGCCATTGCCCAAGGCAGTCCTAACAACACCGAATATGAGTGCACATCTATGACCAAGGCGTTCACGAGGACGTGTACTCGTCCAACTTTCACGGCCACATTCTCGATGACTCCTACAATATTCATTGCTTCCTCGTCGGCAGAGACGTATTGGTCTTTGCCAGATTGAGGGAGAATCGTGTTGAGTCGTCCTATTCTTTTTACCGTGTCTAATGATATAGCGACCGCAGAGGAGCCAATATCGATGAGAGCGTTAAAGGGTTTGCCCCATACCTCGCAATCACATTCAACACTTTTCCACAGCACTCGTCGAGCTCTCACGAAGTGATCTTTCTTTGCTAAAGAAATTGCAGCTTCTCACGTTGCTTCGGGTTCACCATCTTCGGGTTCAGGCGATGCAACATCCTCCGCTCCTTTTTCCTTCTTCGCGTTGATTCTTCTGCCATTGTTGCAGCAACTTGTCATTCGCTGCTTCGGATATGGTGAGCAAATGCCCCACCGGGACCGGAACACGAATGTCCAACTGCTTAAGCGTTCTTAGGACATCGATTTCGCCCGTCCGAAACTGTGGTCCGGGGTTAGATTCGCATTCGACCCACCAAGATCGTCCTGAGCTGGTCGGATTGCTCCGATCATTCCGGCGAGATGAAGGTATTCGAGCGGATCGATCACGTCAGCAGCGTCAGAAGAAGAGATTCCCGAGGTCGATGCGGTTGTCATTGAGGGGGAAGGGAGCTCAGGGGCGTACGCAACGATCTCCTCGCTTCGAGCCGTATCCATTAGTGCGGCCATTCATCCTTGATTCAGGACTACGGGGGCTGCAGCAGGTGGGGGTTGATTTCGTTTCGGCTGCAGACAGTCCCGGGCAAAATGCCCGGGCTGTTTGCAGTTGTAACACTCGATTTTCCCTGCCAGGTTGGCTGTGTGAGGGAACTGTTGTGCATGTCCAGGTGCAAGCGGAGCAGGCAAGAGCGGAAACGGTGCAGGGGCAGGTCGAGCAGAAGCCGGGTTGGGCTTAATTAGTCTGCTCATTATCTGTTCCATTCGATCCATGTGAGCCGCCTGCATTTGGATCAGATTGTTCATCCATTCAGATTGCCTGGCGGTAGCTGTATGGATCATTTGTGCCAAGTGCATGTTTGTTATGGCCATAGGGGAGGAATCTTGGGAGCTTCTGGGTTTAACTGCTGCTACCTGTTGGTTCATTGAGAGGATTGGGGGAGGGGGAGAAGGAGCTGACGGGATATCAGAGGCAGCCCCTTCGGGAAGGTCATGATCAGGCCGGGGATAAAAACATTCCACCGCTCGCAACCACGATCGTCGTTTCGCCGCTACATCCTGAATCGTATCCGTAATGTCTCAATCTCCCTAATTGATATATTTCTTGGTATCCGTCAGGTCTAACTCAAGTGCTTTAGCGATGATAGCGGATAGCTGGTGCGTTTTAAGGGGGGCCTTTTTCTGCAGCTTACCTTTTAATGTCGGACTTCGTAGATGATCGATGAATAAATCTCGGGCGGACTTTTCATCTCGCCCTGATTTGTCTAACGTAGTTTGGAATCGATCCACGAAGTCAGGCAGCAATTCCCCTGGTCCTTGTGGTCGAGTCTTGAGCACATGCCATGCGGCGTCTTCGCTAACCGTATCAAATCTAGCCAGGAAGGCTTACTTAAAGGTGTTCCAGTCTACCCACGTGTGTTTTCTAAACCAATCATGCGTTGTGTTGCGAAGCAGCAAGGTGAGGACGCGGGGGAGATCTCCCGCACCATACCCTTGAGCTTCGCCGACGACTTCCAACCAAGCTTCGGGGTCGGTGTGATTAAGAAAGAAAGGAAAAGGGGCGGGAATACTAACAATTACCCTGGGAGGAGCTACGTTACCGTCACCCATTGGCATAGTCGGTCTAGCCGTACCAGATCTAGATCTGGTCACTGGGCGATCTCGACGAGCAGGTTGAGGACTCCTTCTACCTCTCGCCAGCTTGACTTACTATCATCAGAAGCGACAAGTGTCGGCTCCGATACCAACCTCATGCCCTGTGTTGTCTTTCGTTCGGAGTCCTAAAGGGTGCGTAAAGAAGGCCCAGAAAAACAGCAAGATGGGGTGTGCCAAGGATTTTTGGAAGATTGAGTGTGGGGACATAGACATAACTGAAATCCCCTGTGCTGGCCCGATGAAGTTAGTCGGTTGTTTTCGCGCGTTGCGGAAGGCGCGCGCGGGCACGACGCGAAAAGAGAAAAAAAATCCAAATTCAATCCAGAAAGTATTGACGTGCTTCCTACCGCGCTACGAATCTTCGTTTAGAGCGGAGGGGCTTCGACACACTCCGCGTATCCCGTTTCCATATTAAGTCCCAACGTCGCTCGTGGGTCAGTTCCGAGTCCGACGTGGATGGTCTCAGCCGCGTGGCTCGTTCCTTCTGCTCGTCTTCACTCCGTATACGGTAGTGGAAACCCTTCGATTCGTAGCGATCAAAACGCTGGCACTCGGTGCACAGGGTCCGAGGCCAATGGGGTGCCACTGCCGTCCACGGATTGACGATCAGCTCCTTAAATGGCAACAATACTTAGTAGGGTGGAAAGTGCGTGTCGATAATGACAAAGCCCCCATCCACAAATCCAGAACAACGATTTTCGGGAGGGAAGTAATATTGTCCGCCGATTCGTGCAACAGCTTCCCGTACGTCCCACTTGCATACACGTGTCCTTTCCTCGTTGTAGGGGAAGGGGCGTGTCGGCGAGAGAGATATGGAAGGATGGCGCCCGATCGAGGAACGGTCGTTAGTCCACATATCAATCAATCAGACAGAGTTTTTACAAATCATCGAGACGTCATCAAAAAGCACAAAAAGAACTAATTAGTACCTTCCTTCCTTTAGACACGAGAGAAATAGCTTACGGAACCCGCACAATCATGCATTAATCGGGTTGGAGTTCCGAGGGATCAACCCGCGACTCAGTTTCAGCAGACCCGATCAACAAAAACACGAGGCGCCTAGCTTTTCGAGGCTGCCTCACCGACTACCTGTTGATGTCGTACAACATAAGGCAGATGGCATGCGCAGTGCATTAAGAACCACAGATCTAAACACTCTTGCATTCTCGAACAAAATCCCGTCGAACGCTGAGTCTAATCAATCGCAAAATACAAGCATTTCTATACATACATCCACTGTGGAAGGTGCGAAAATGACAAGGATGCACATGTCAAAAATCAACTGAGGGATTGTACACACGCATCCACCGTTCACAAGACAAGAGGATTAAGTTCTCGACGTCTTGGGATTACCCAGGAAACTAATGGAAGAGTTCCGGAAGAAGTTCTTCCTCGCGAGAACTCACGAAAGTTAGCTTCGGTTCACAAGAGAGACAAACCCACAACACATCGT
>BFEA01000409.1:153913-171225 GCA_003427395.1 Chara braunii
TCGCATGTGCGGCGCCGACAACAAGAGAAAAAGGCACCAAAACAGTTACAGCTTGCCTATGTCCTAAACCAATTCAAAAATTGAAATCACCATATTCGCGCGCGAAAGTCGACGCAGGAAAAGAAAGTCCTATGCGTATCCATATTCTCACAAAATTCCTAGAGTTTTCTCCGACGTGACCGAGAACATTCATGCACAAAAGGACGTGTCGGGTTCCGCTTATTCCGGAATTCCTAACTGTCGAGCCCGATTCCTAGTGCGCTCGCTAGGGCGCACGCAATTTCCCATACATTTCCCGAATTACAAAAAGCAGAATTCCAAGAATCAATAGAACCTCCGAAAAATGGGGGCCCAAACAAGGCACCTGAAATCAAGGAAAGCGACGGGGGCTTTGTTGGGCCAGTATGATACAAAAGAAAGAATTGAGTCAAGGGGTACAAAAGATAGCACAGGGTGGGGAAGTGGTTCGTCATATATGTGACGCGCAGGGGGTTCCAAAACTTATGCGATCTCCTGATTGCATGAAACCTCGAACGAAGGAAGTAAGAGGAGACGAAGAAGCCGGAAGAGGAGAAACTTAGATCAGCACAATCTATGTCAACAGAGAAAACTGAGCCGGGGTATGAGTTGGCGACAACGTCCGTGGCAAGATCTTCATGATGCATGCCGGCTCGTGCTGTTTCGGATCCCATCCTCTGTAGTCCTGTCATATGCAACCCCCTGCCCTTCAATCTTCGGAGACTATCCAGGTGGCACCATCATGGTCCATTAGGTCTCTGTGTGCTCTGCACTCCCAGTCCATCGCAATCCGTCGAATCAGAGCATGTGTTGACGTCATCATCAATAGTGTGATCTTCGTGAAACTACCGATTCGTGCTGCTCAGGGGACACATGTCGATTTCCCCAATCGATCGCTACGGAGAGCCTTCCATATGCCACTTACAGTGAGAAAGAGTGTGGACGTCATCCAATGTGGCAAGCCTAATTACCTAATCCCCAGAACGGTCATTGACAAGAGGAGGGTGGGATGCGCCGCCGTCGTGACACGTGGCGGGTATCAGTGCCGCGTAGGAATGGGAAAGTAGACATTGTACATGGAGCGGTGCCGACGGGGAGGGTTGGGGGGTAGTGGGGGTAAGTAGTGGTTTATCCCTTCCACTGTCACCGGAAGCTCCTCATAGCGGATCATCCGGTGAAAGCGGGGAAACTGGTCGCCGCTATGAGGGAGGGAGGCGAGGTAGTCAGGGTAGAGGGTGGAGAAAGTCCGGAAGAGCGCCGCGCGAAATAGCTCGTGATTGCGGCATGCGGGGATGGTTCCTGTGATTATGTAGTAGACTTCTACTGCGTTGCTCTGCTCCCACGCGCCACTAAACAAAAGGACATGCAAACAGAAGACGGGGGTTGCGCATTGAAGGGAAGGATGGGGATGGACGGTGACGGCGAGGCGGGTGGAGTAGAAGTGATGGAAGGTATTGGGAGGGAAGGGGTTACGAGTGAAGGTGACGGGGGTAGAGATCTGACGGAGGGGAGGTAATCAAGGGGATGGCGGGATAATGACCGGGGACGACGGTCGATCCCCCACATTGGTACGTGGACGAACTGGGGGACGGGTTGAGGTGGAGGGGGAGGAGGATCGGCTCCGTCTCCGTCGCGATGCGCTCGGAGTCGTGGCCGAAGGGTCGCCATCTTCGGGCTTGGGGGGCTCCGGATCCCGGGTCGGGTCATCGTTGATGCGCAGGTTCGCCCCGCTGGCAAACTCCAACTGCCTTTTCCCGGCGGCGATCTCTTCCCTCTTACGTGCCGCCTCGGGATCTTCCGCCTTTGTGCCTGTGCGCGCCTCTTCTTCCGGCAAGGCTTCCCACTCCGATCCGTCTTCCTCCTCTTCGTCGTCTTCTTCCTCCTCCTCCTCTACACTCTGCTCCCCTTCGTTGTGCTCACTATAACTCCCTTCCTCCATCGTTTCTTCTTCGGAGTCGCCCTCTTCTTCGGTGGCTTCTTCTTCTCCTTCAACCGCCTCTTCGGACGTATCTTGTTTCGCATAGAAGGCAAGATTGATGATTCCGTACGGCTTCAGGTACTCCTGCTGCGACGGCGGGGCGTTTTCACTCCCTGGTTCCTCCAAGCACGCAGTCCACTGAAGATACGGTGCCAATGTCCGCGTAAGGACATGCGGAGCCGGACTCTCGTCACTTTGCGAAACGATATCGAGAGAGAGGTCGTCGACCAGTTGCGCGAGTGGGACGACGAGTTCCTGGGCAATTAGCTGGCGATGGCCCGGCCGTACTGATCTGAAGAGAAAACCGAGAAGATCGCCTTCTACATCCGAGTCAGTTCTCCAAGCCTGGATAATCAGCAACTCCAGGTACTCAATCCACCCCTGATGCTCGTCGGTCCACGTCCACGTCACCTGCACTCTGGCCAAGCACACAGACAGATCGACAAAAGTCTCACGCCACGCCCGCCAATGTCTGGGATCGAGGAGCGGGACTGCAAGGGGCTCGAGCAAGAAGGAAAGACGAGGAAGAAGATCGGATTGCCAGAAGGTGGGGAAAAGAGAGGGAAGATCGAAGGTGAAGAGAGGAGTGAGAGGAGCGGCGCGGTTCATTGCGGGCGTTGGAAGGGGATGAGTGTGGGGAGCACTACTGTCGGCTGGCGCGTAGAGGTGCGGATCCTGTCGAAGTCAGTCCCGTACGTCGGGACGAGGTTGTACCTGGGGCGTGCAAGACCGTGATGCCATTCAGCCAATAACTGTTCCGTCCACTCTCGTAATGAGGTCATGATCACGGTATGCCGAAGCGAGCTGACTGTGTTGATATCGTCGCTGAAGGCTACGACCGTGGTGACGTGGCTCGTTCCTGGAGCTGCCCGCCGAATGCCACCACCTCTGCCAATAATACTGCCTACGGACTTCCTGCGAATCGGAACGCAGCGGTGGCACACACACCCTCGGTGCAAAAAAACTGCGCCGGTCGTTGAAGATCAGGACTGAGTCGCGGATGACGAACTTGTCGGATCTCCGAGATGTAGCCACGTGGCTGCAGCAGATGATTGCTAAGGGCTTGCTCCGTGAGGAAACGCATGGCGAGGACGGGGAAGAAGATGGGAGATGGGAACAAGAGGGAGAGAACTAGGCGGGGGCTAGATCGTCGTCGTCCTCGTTTTCAGCAGATGAGGGAGACGGAGGGAGATCACAAGGAGGGAGGGGACAGATATAAGAGGTATGGCGGACGATGGGGACAGAGCTATGGCTGGCACTGGCCTCGGGCGCAATGCGCACCGTGTTGGCACCGTTGGGTCCGAGCTCGATAACGCGAAAACAGCCAGAGAACTTGGGAGCGAGTTTCCGGTCACGTGCACATTTACGTACCTGCACCAGGTTCCCTAATTTATATTGATGTTGGGGACCGGCGTTTCCATTTCGGGCCTCGTAGCTACAGACTTGCCTCCTGTGGGCTAGATCAGTCATTTTCTGTCTCTTTCAGGCTAGTTTCGGGACGACCCTTTCCATCAAATCGGCGTACCTTTTGGCCTTGGCCTTAAGGGCGGCACGCGTGTCTCTACCCCCTACTTCGGGAATTTTCTAGTTGCCCCGATAATCGACACATAGGAGGCTATTGGTGCGAAGCTGAAAGGGGGTGAACCCCGTGGATTCGTGAGGGGTGGCCCGATGAATTCTGACGATTTGGTATACGATCTCGGACCACGAACGCGTGTCATGCGCCGCTAGATTTCTACGAAGGGCAGTCTTAATCATGGGATTGGCATTTTCGGCCAACCCATTCGACTAGGAAACGTGGGGTGTTGTGTGTCGAAGTGTAATGCCTCGGCGCGCGAGCAATTCCTCTACCTCGCCTTTGAATTCGGACCCGTTGTCGGTTAGAATCTCTTCCGTATCTAGGTGGGTATAGAGGAACCGATCGATGTACGTGGCTATCTCTGCGGCCTTACGGGTTTTGCAGGGGTCGACCTTGATGTATTTGGAAAAATGATCTATGAAAACTAAAAGGATGGAATATTCGCAACGGTTTGGGCCAGGTGGCACGTCGATATCTGTCATGTCCATACTGACTCGCTGAAAAGGGCGCTCTACTTCCATCGGTACTATTGTGTTTGGTCCCCGTATTGGGGCACGATCGGCGGCACAGACCAGACAGTTGGCGACCACGTATCTGACATCGTCCTGTATCGATTCTGATCTATAGTTGCTTCAGTGACACTTATCGCGAAGTGAGCGGCCTGCTCTTCGTGAGCAGATCGGGTCCAATCATATCTCTGGAATGGATGGGGAACCGTCAACCATAAACCCGATCCGTAAGTTTTACGCTTTTCCAGATGACCGTTGATCCATCGGTAATCCCTGGATCTCTCGGTAGCCCGACGTCTGTCGTGCTTAGTGAGATGATCCAATGGTAAACCAGCCAATTTAGCTAATAGAATTTTATCCGTCCAGACCTCCGACCGCCTGTACTTTTCGTCGTATCTGAGGCCATCCGTACGAGCGGCCTCGAATCGAATCTCTGTCGGGAGCTTGTCTGTTCGACACAAAGAACATTTCCATATCTTACTGTTAATTCGGTACCAAATACAGGCGTCGTGCGTGCGATTAACGCATGTGGAACAATCCACCCAATCAACGAACCCGGTCTCAAAAGGATGACAGTCCGCCCCATAAACTCGTGTAATACACGTACAAAAATAGCAGAATTTATCAGGAAGGGTGGCGAAGAAGGCCGAGGAGGTGTGAGGGGCGGAATCAGCAGGGGAAGAAGGGGTCGCAAAGACAGGTGGGGTAGTCATGATGAGAGGGGAAGAGAGAGAGAGAGAGAGAGAGAAAGCAGGATTGCAAAGAGGGTAGAGCAAAGGCTCCGTGTCACTCACTCCTTCGACAGAGTTTTCACTTGCCCGTACCGCGGTCCGTTCTCATCCTTCGGCTCGTTCCACAGAATCACCTCCTCGCTCTTGGAGACCTTCTCGGGTCGGTGCAGTCGTGTCAACCCGTCAGCATTCTCGTGCCTCTCGTGCATCCGATGACAAATGTCAAAGTCCGTGCTCTGCAGCACAATCGCCCATCGCCCGATCATGCCTGAGTAATCTTTAGATTTCTTCAAGGCTAATAATGGCTCATGATCGGTCACCAGTGTGAACTTTCGTCCATACAGATAGGCTCGCAAGTGACTGATTCCTCACAGAGCCGCATAGCATTCTCCTGTCGGGGCGGCGTAATTGCGCTTGTAGGTAGACACCGACTTAGACGCGTATTCCACCACGTATTCGAGCCCGCTCGGTCCCACCTGGGCCAAGATCGTGGAAATCCCCTCCGGCTGCCAGTCCGTGATGAGGACAAAAGGCTTTTCGGGATCCGGCCTTATAAGGACCGGGGCCGAAATAAGAGTTGCCTTAAGTTTCGAAAACACTTGATCACACTGCGGCGTCCAAATCAATGGTTGATCCTTTTTCAGCACATTCGTAAGGGGACCCGCAATCGTCGCGAAACCCTTGATAAACCTTCGGTAGTACGAGGCCAGGCCCAAAAAGGGGCAAACTTGCATGATTATCGTGGGCACGGGCGCGTTTCTCACAGCTGCCACCTTTTGAGGTTCCGGTCTGAGTCCCTGGTCTGTCACCACGTGTCCCAGGAAAGAAATGATGGTGAGAAAAAACTGGCATTTCTCAAGCGCCACCTTGAAACCGGCATCCCTCAATGCATGCAGCGTCTATTCGATGTGCTGCACATGCCCCTCGTAAGAACTCGAGTACAACAGGATATCACCCATGTACACAATTACGCAATCGTTGATGATACTCTGCGTCAGACGTGTCTTCCACACAAAGTTCTGAAAAGCCATGTTCATGGCTCGCTGAAAGGTTGTTGGAGTATTGCAGATGCCCATTGGACATCGAATCCATTGCCAAGTACCTTCGAACAACACAAACGCCGTTTTCGGACGATCCTACTCTCGAACAAGAAGATGATGAAACCCATGACGAATACCAAACTTATTGAAAAATCGAGCACTTTCAATCGCATCCAACAACTCATCAATCCGGAGAAAGGGTTACACATCTTTGATCGTGATATCGTTCAGCTTCCGATAATCGATACATATGCGAATCCCTCCAGCCTTTTTGGGCACGATTACCACAGGAAACGACCAAGGTCCTATGGCGGGTTCGATCCATCCCTTAGCTTCGAATTCCTTAATTCGTTGAAACGCGGCCACCCGTTGGGCTGGCGAGTATCGATAAGGAACGCAGCTAATGGGTGGATGATCCCCCGTAAGGATGGAATGTTCAATCATGTTAGACAGCCCGATACCGTTACCGTGCACACTTAATACCTCTACGTACCCATCCAAGACGTTAATCAATGATTTCCAAAATTCCAGGGGGACGTGATTCGGCAGAGTGACTGTCGGTCGATCGGGTATCTCAAGGGGCATGTCAATCCAATCAGCAGGCCGATTCCGTCGGTCATGGACACTAGAGAAAATAGAGCTATTAGTGCGGACAGAAAATACAGTCGCAATCATCTGGGATTCAGCAGGGCTAATCATCTCGGTCTCTTTAATTTCGGCGTCAGTTTCTGAATCAGTCGTAGTTTCTTCCACGGTTAGTCTTGTTAAATCCACCATTTTCTGCATTAGATCGGGCACATCGTCGACGGGAGCTTCGGCCTCTCGTTTTATCAGAGCGACGGTCGCTCCTGTTGTAAGCAGCGACCTTGGAGGGAAAACAGAAACATCCAGGTATTGTTTCACCTGTTGATAGCGTGCTCGGAGGGAAAGTGTTCCCTCGTACAAAGTGCGAGGGGTTCCAAATCGTCTGCTATGTCAGATATTTGCAAGATGGGTTCCCCGAGAAAGGTCGAGGAACTGACATGGGCTTCCGTAGACGCGAGTGTGTTATCTCCCAGACTCAAGTGAAAAGTTCGTGTGGTTCAGGGAATCATCCGAAATTCCTCTTGAGTTTCGTGCTCGAAAAACTCGACTAAGTGTTTCCACTCATTCTCACTAGGCATCTCTTCTTCGCACTCCTGCTCTTCGAATCCGCTACTATTATCCGGAGATGGAAACTCCTTGTGATCGGGACCTTGAATCATTCCTACCCGAGCAGAATCAGGATTCCTTTTTACTGTTCGGGTGGAAATCCGCAACGGAACTGTCTGAGGCTTTCCCCCTGTTTGCGTAAGCACGAACTGTTTGGAATCGAAATGCATGCGGGCACCTACCGCCATTGCCCAAGGGAGTCCCAACAACACCGAATATGAGTGCACGTCTATGACCAAGGCGTTAACGAGGACGTGCACTCGTTCAACTTTCACGCCCACATTCTCAATGACTCCTACGATACACATTGCTTCCTCGTCAGCAGAGACGTAGTTGTCTTTGCCAGATTGAGGGAGAATCGAGTTGAGTCATCCCGTTCTTCTTACCGTATCTAATGATATAGCGACCGCAGAGGACCCAGTATCGATGAGGGCGTTAAAAGGTTTGCCCCATACTTCACAATCACATTCAGCCTAGGTTACCAATGGTCCGGAGACCGGACGTCTCCACCGGACGTCTCCCCCCCCCGTCGTCCGGATTTCCAGACGACGCCTTTTTGGCATAAGAAAAAAATAAATAAATAAAAATGACAGTGTTGCGCATGGCCTAGAGACCCCCCACAAAAAAATTCAGATTTTTCTGAGCATTTGCTGATAGGGTGGTATTTGGGGGGGGAGGGGGGGCAGAAGGGGTTTTGGTTGGGATAGGAGGGGTATAAATGAGAAATGAATCTTTAAAGATTTTTATTATTTATTTTACAGGCCCAAATGATCCAAAAATTTGGTGGCATACACCGAATGCAAGGTGGAAGCCACATGATTTTTTATTTTTTTATTTTTTAAAAAAAACAATTTTTGCGCTAGGTCGGATATACCCTGTCCGGTCCGACGTCCGACCAGACGTCCGGTCGAACATCTTGGACGGTCAGGGGGGTCCCGGACGTCCGGCCCGGTAACCTAGCATTCAACACTTTTCCACAACACTGGTCGAGCTCGCACGAAATGATCTTTCTCAACTAAAGAAATCGTAGCTACTCGCACGGCTTCGGGTTCATCAACTTCGGGCTCAGGCGGTGCAACACCCTCTGCTTCTTCCTCCTTCTTTTTCAACATTCTTTGTATGCGCTGGTATGTAAAGCGCTTTTGATTCTTCTGACATTGTTGCAACAACTTGTCATTTGCAGCTTCGGATATGGTGAGCAAATGTCCCACTGGGACCGGAACGCGACTGTCCAGTTGCTTAAGCGTTCGTAGCACATCAATTTCTCCTGTCCGAAACTGTGGTCCGGGGTTAGATTCGTGCTCGACCCATTCAAGATTGTCATGAGCCGGTCGGATTGTTCCGACCATGCTTGCGAGATGAAGGTATTCGGTCGGATCAACCACGTCAGCAGCTTCGGAAGAAGAAGCCCCCGAGGTCGATGCAACTGCAATTGAGGGGGAAGATCGCTTAGGGGCGGAAGCGATGATCTCCCCATCTCGGGCCGTATCCATTAGCGCAGCTACTCGTCCTTGATTCAAAGCTACGGGGGTTGCGGCAGGTGGGGGCTGATTTCGTTTTGGCTGCGGACAGTCCCGGGCGAAATGCTCGGGCTGTTTGCAGTTGTAACACTCAATCCTCCCTGCCAAGTTAGCTGCATGAGGGAACTGTGGTGCATGTCCAGGTGCAGGCGAGCGGGCAAAAGCGGGAACGATGGAGGGGCAGGTCGAGCAGGAGCCGGGTTGGGCTTAATCAGCCTGCTCATAATCTGTTCTATTCGATCCATGTGAGCCGCCTGCATTTGGACGAGATTGCTCATCCATTGAGATTGCTTAGTAGTAGTTGTATGGATCATCTATGCTAAGTGCATATTTGTTATGGACACAGAGGCAGGATCTTGGGAGCTTCAAGGTTTAACAATTGCCACCTGTTGGTTCATTGAGAGAGGCGGAGGAGGGGGAGAAGGAGCTGGCGGGATATTAGAGGCGAACCCTTCAGGAAGGTCATGATTAGGCCGGGGATAGAATCGTCCTACCGCTCGTAACCACGATCGTCGTTTCACCGCTATATCCTGAATCGTGTTTGTAATGTCTTCGTCTCCCTGTCAATGATTGATATACTTCTTTGTATCCGTCAGGTCTAACTCAAGTGCTTTGGTGATGATAGCGGATAACTGGTTCGTTTTAGGGGGAACCTTTTTCTGCAGCTTAGCTTTTAGCGTCGGATTTCGTAGATGATCGATGAACAAGTCTCGGGCATAATTTTTATCTCGCCTTGATTTGTCCAACGTAGTTTGGAATCGATCCATGAAGTCAGGCAACAATTCCCCTGGTTCTTGCGGTCGAGTTTTGAATACATACCAAGCAGCATCTTCGCTGACCGTATCAAATCTGGCCAAGAATGCTCGCTTGAAGGTATTCCAATCTACCCATCTGTGTTTCCTAAACCAGTCATGCGCTGTGTTGCAAAGCAGCAGGGTGATGACGCGGGGGAGATCTTCCGCGCTATAACCTTGAGCTTGGACGACTTCCAACCAAGCTTCAGGGTGGGTGTGATTGGGAAAGAAAGGAAAAGCGGCGGGAATACTAACAATCACCCTGGGGGGAGCTGCGTTGTCGTCGGCCATTGGCATAGCTGGTCTAGCCTCGACAGATCTTGATCTAGTCACCGGGTGATCTCGGCGAGCAGGATGAGGACTTCTTCTACCTCTCGCCAGTTCGACTTACTATCACCAGAACCGACACGAGTCCGCTCCTATACCAACCTCACGCCCTGTGCTGTCTTCCGTTCGGAGTGCTAAGGGTGCGGAAAGAAGGCCCACGAAAACAGCAAGATGAGGTGTACTAAGGATTTTTGGAAAATTGAGTGTGAGGACACAGACAGAACTGAAATCCCCCGTGTTGGCCTGATGAAGTAAGTCGGTTGCTTTCACGCGTCACAGAATACGCGCGCGGGCGCGGCGCGAAAAGAGAAAAATCCAAATTCAATCCAAAAAGTATTGTCGAACTTCCCACCGCGCTACAGCACTTCGTTTAGAGCGAAAGAGCTTCGGTACACTCCGCGTGTCCCGTTTTCGTGTCAAGTCCCGACGTCGCTCGTTGGTCAGTTTTGAGTCCGACGTGGAGGGTCTCAGCCACGCAGCTCTTTCCTTGTGCTCGTCTTCACTCCGTATTTGGTAGTGGAAGCCCTTTGATTCGTAGCTGTCGAAACGCTAGCACTTAGTGCACAGGGTTCGAGGCCAATGGGGCGCCACGGCCGTCGACGGAATGACGATCAGCTCGTTAAATGACAACAATACTCAGTAAGGCGGGAAGTGCGTACCGACAATGACAAAGCCCACATCCACGAATCCAGAACAACGATTTTTCGAGAGGGAAGTAATATCGTCCGCCGATCCGTGCGACAGCTTCTCGTACGTCCCACTCGCAAACACGTGTCCTTTNAATCCAGAACAACGATTTTTCGAGAGGGAAGTAATATCGTCCGCCGATCCGTGCGACAGCTTCTCGTACGTCCCACTCGCAAACACGTGTCCTTTCCTCGTYGTAAGGGAAGGGGCGCGTTGGCGCGGGAGACACGGGAGGCTGGCGCCCGATCGAGGTGCGCCCGTCAGTCCACATGTCAATCAATCGAAATGAGTTTGCAAAAAACCCGCGACGTCCTCAAAAAGCACAATCGTAAAAACCAACTAATATTTTCCTTCCTTTGGACACGAGGGAAGCACTTTACAGAGCTCGTACAACCATGCAGTAATCGGGTTGGAGTTTCAAGGGACCAACCCGCGACTCAGGTTCAACAGGTCAGATTGACGTAAATCCGGGGCGCCTTGCTCTTTCGAGGCTGCCCCGCAGACTGACTGCAGATGTCGTGCAGTATAAGGCAGATGGCGTGCGCARTGATTCAAAACGACATATCTAAACACTCTTGCATTCTCGAACAAGATCCCGTCGAGCTCTGGGTCTAACCAAAACAAAATTCACATACAAACATTTTCCTTTCTATGCATACATCCACTGTGGAAGGTGCGAAAATGACAATGGTGCATCAACTCCCTCCGCGAATCCGAAACAAATCGGGGGATAGTACACACGCATCCACCGTTCACAAGACAAGATGATGGAGTTCCTTTGCATCTGGAGATTACCCAGGAAACTAATGGAAGAGTTCCGAAAGAAGTTCTTTTGCGCAGGAAATAACAAGGATTCACTTCTGTTCACAGGGGAGACAGACTCATAACACATCGTCATTCAAATCAGAGAGAGAGAGGGGAGGGGTGAACGAGAAATGTCGAGACAGGAGACACCGAGATCCGAAAAGAGAGCGTTCAACTTTGCAGTCGGAACTCACACCAAAGAACAATGATCCGCAACAGTGAAGGCGCATTCGCCATGAAATTCTTAACATGGCCCCGGGCCAATCATCCACTCAACTCCAATTGTTGATCCTCATACCCGCACCGACGATCTCGGTCGTCGTGTGCTAACTTTCGTCGCTGCGGTCGTCACCCCGCTGACGCAAGCTCGGCACGGCTCGTCCGGATCCCACAGTCCGTCGTGGTGATCAAGCGCGCAACCGGCCAGCCTACAGTCAGCCCGTCAGGACTTTTCGACTCGCACCAAACRCATCACCTAGCCACTGCTTCCCRGAAGCTGGMTTGAGAGTTGAAAACGTAAGAGAGATTTGYGGGCGCRCTTGCGRAATTTATAGTTGCGAGAAGGAAGACGGAGGGAARAGAAGGCGGAGGGGAAATCGAGGTGTAGGAGGAGAAGATTCAACRGGGGMYGCTCAAGGGAAGCCATGTTGATCCTTCGGAACCCAATGTTCAGCCAATCAGATTCGTTGCGCAACAGGTGGATCCTCTTGCTCAACGTGTCTGATTGGTGAGCGGGGGGAATCGAAAGATCAACCGGGGTTCGTGAGCCTAGGTAGGAGAGCTAGAAGGAAAGAGGCGCGAGAAGTAGCGCRAGACGGGTCCAAGATTCAGATGATCAAGAAAGGAAARCAGGYGCGCAAAGAGCACAGAGAGGGAAAACAGTTGCGATAGGAGAAGAAGAGGARGGGGAAGGGAGAGAGAAGAGAGTGTGGGGGAAGAATGACGAGGGAAATAAGGAGGAGGAAGCTCGCATGTGCGGCGCCGACAACAAGAGAAAAAGGCACCAAAACAGTTACAGCTTGCCTATGTCCTAAACCAATTCAAAAATTGAAATCACCATATCCGCGCGCGAAAGTCGACACGGGAAAAGAAAGTCCTTTGCCTATCCGTATTCTCACAAAATTCCTAGAGTTTTCTCCGACGTGACGGAGAACATTCATGCACAAAAGGACGCGTCGGGTTCCGCTTATTCCGGAATTCCTAACTGTCGAGCCCGATTCCTAGTGCGCTCGCTAGCGCACACACAATTTCCCATGCATTTCCCGAATTACAAAAAGCAGAATTCCAGGAATCAATAGAACCTCCGAAAAAGGGGGGCCAAACAAGGCACCTGAAATCAAGGAAAGCGACAGGGGCCTTTGTTGGGCCAGTATGATACAAAAGAAAGAATTGAGTCAAGGGGTACAAAAGATAGCACGGGGTCGGGAAGTGGTTCGTCACACAGAAGCTGATTCACATCCCAGGGTTCGATCCCTAGACCTTACCTGCACCCGTGTACAGTATCGAGTAGACGCCTGTGTGTTTTGAGCCCGCGACCTGTGTTTTAGCAGTGACTGTTCTTTGTCGTAGGTCCCTGTAGTTGTTGGGATTCGATCTGTAGATCTGTCAAGTAGCAGTTGTGTAGAGGTCGAAACTGCTAGGCTAGAGGTCTATAGGCAAGTCGTGAGTCCAACTGTGTCGAGTTGGCAATGTAACCCCGTTAGTCAGCGGTACCGGTCCCAGTCAGTCACAGTCCAGTCAAGCAAGTACCATGTGGGACTGTCTGCACTAAGGGCCTGGAGAAAAGGGGCAGACCAGCTACCAACAGAAGACTTAGTATAAATCAAGAGGCAGCGTACAGCAAGTCATTGATTCGCTGCGTAAGCCATGCGGAAGCGCTGCTACAGCGTCTTGAGCGTCTTGTGCGAGGTGGTCTGCATGTTGCCCGAAGTCGAAGTGGGCTGAAGTGAGAGTACGTAGCCATAGACAGTGTTAGTAGAGCCGCCATAGCCGCTGTAGGAGGAAGTTAGGCGTTAGTGTGTGTGTGTGTAAGAGAGGGAAGCGTGTGGAGTATTCAGGGTGATCCAGAGTGAGTGTGTGTGAACGGTGGTGTTGGAAACAGTGTCGAAGTTGGGATGTACAGGCGCTGATGCGCCATAGCCTGTTGAAGCAAGTTTGCGTCTGAACTGGGTTCTCGGTTTCCATCTCTCTGCGTTTTAAGTGGGCGCTGTGCGCCAGTGTGAGTCGCCATCTGTTTGCATGTATGTGAAGCGAAGAAGAAAGAGAGTCTGATTACACCAACCCCTTGGAGTACTTCATTTTTTTTTCTCGCCTGAAGTGCTTCCAATCAAAATGAGTCTTTCTGTTTTCTCACCCCGCCTCCCATTGTTCGCAATTGAAAAGAACAAAAATAAAAACAAAAACTGAGACGAATCGTCCAGGCCGACTGGAGAAGGAAAGCTGGGGGATCTTGGTCCAATTGGTTTGGGATTACCTGGGGAGTAGGGGGTAAGTTAGCGAGCTACGAGAATGGAAAGCTGACCCTGAACAGCTAGTTCTGGAAAGATTAGTGTAACAAGCGACCGAACCTGCACACTCGGTTCCCCCTTTCCACAGGAGGAAGGCAGATTGGTAAGAATGCGGAGGGAGTGGTGGTTGGAACTTGACCGGTCCTGAGTGGTCCGGACTGCCGCCTTAGGCAGTGTTTACTAGGGTAAGTACAACGTAGATAACTTAGTGGGTAGTAGTTGGGATTGCTTCGGGTTCTGGTAGGTTTAGCCAGCAGCTAGGCTAGTGGGTTGGAAGGGCTTCTGAGTTTTAGTATTGTGAGTTTTTTTCAGGCTTGTTGCATTGGTTTCCTTAATTTGGTTTCCTTTTTTTTGGATTGTGTGGTTTTGTGGGCTTGTAGCTTGTTTTTCAGGGTCTGATTCTTCAGGACAGTGGCCTATGAGTTGGCCCTTCTGTGCCTTGATATTTTTCAACCCTGGTCAGGTAACAAAGTGCTTTCTGTGTAGATGGAGTGCATAACTCGCAGGCTGCGCCTGTAAGCTAAGCTGGCTGATGCTGCCAGATAATCGGCCTCCGGTTTACCTTTGTAATGCAATACGATTGAAGGAAAAAAGAAAAAAAAAGAAAAAAAAAATCACGTCCTCCTAGATTTTACGTGCACCTCCCCACAGCTGGACCCGGTTTTCCAGCTCAGCCGAATCTGGGTAATAGCCCCAGTTTCCGGGTTGAGATGTGGAGGAATTCCCGGCCTCCAATGTTTTGTCACTATTGGATGCAATGCTTTTGACAATAAGAAACGGTTCAGGGGGTGTACGACTTGAGGACATACTCGCACGTGCACTTTCCAGAATGCATCAGACCGTAATTTCGGCCGCGCGTGTATGTATCTGGCCGCAATTCCATCCAGAAATGAGTAAAAAGGCCTGGCCCAGTTGGTACCAGTTTCATTTTTTCCCCCCCTTTTTATGAATCGTACAAAGTTCAACAACGTGAGGGGTCAAAAGGACTAAAAAGGAAGAAGGTGTGGGCTCACTGTAGGTAACGAAAACGCGAAAAACGAAAACCTCACAGCGACGGATGAGTCCGCAGCGCGTCTGCGCATCGCTCGTGTCCTGTGTGCAGCACATACAGCCCGCGGTACCGCGTGTGCAGGACCCGCGGCCAGCCATTGAGCGCGGTGGATCGGCGAGACACAGGTGATGACGATCGAAAGGTCAGGCAGCTGCACTGAGAAGGGCGCCGTCTGAGGCGTGTTTCGTTCGCGCGTGTCCTGCCCTGCTGTTCGGTCGTGTTCTTTTCGCGCGTGTTTTGTTCGCGCGCGCATTTTTGGCGCGTGCAGTGTACAGTGCATTGCAATGCAGTGCAGCAGCAGTTGCCTCGGCCAAGAGAACGTGTAGTAGTTCCCGCCGAGACAACGACGCACTCTGAGCGAACCATACGGCTGCGGAGAACATAACATAACACAGCAGCTATAGATGCTATCGGTAGGCGTCTATGGGATCACAAACCGGGAGGAGGAGGAGGAGGAGGAGAAGGAGAGGGGAGAGAGAAGTGGAGGGGTCGTTCGATCAATGCGCGAATTTTATCGAAGAGGAGGAAGATTCGAAGACGGCCGACTAGGAGGCGGGCCGGCGGCGGCAGAAGGGAGAAGGAAGGACGATGTGGATGTCGAGTAGGATACATCTTCTTCTTCGACTAGAGGAAACGTGATGAAGGGGGAAGAGAGGGGAAGAGGACGAAGGAGGAGAAGGGGATGAAGAGGCGGATAACAGACACAGAGATCCACGCAAAAGAAAACTCGCGTAGGAGGGGGGGGGAGAGATTGACGGCCGGGAGCGCGGCAATGTGGTGCTATTGCCGGGCTCTGCGGCACATGCATTGCATTTGGTCCCCTCGGTAGTATCGCTGGGCGGTTTTCATTGAAATAGTTGCTCGATCTCGGAGGAACAGAAGATAGGAGGATCGAGTACAAGTGACGCTTAACTCGACTAGGTTCGTGGGGAGAAGTTGAGACGAGTGAGGGAGAAGGTAGGAGGGAGGAGGGAGTGGGTTCGACTCGAGGAGGAGGAGGAAAGTAGGTAGTGCTGCAATTAGTGCGGCGCGGTGGAATCGTGCACCCATCAGCGATGGGCACACGTCAGGAGTCGGGACTTGTGCGGGGGGGCGGCAAGCAAATGGTGACAAGAAATCTGAAGACAAGACGAACGACGACGGAACGGCGGCGAGGCCGGCCACGTGTCTTCTTGGACAACCTGATGGCTGTCGGGTTGCCGCTGTTCGTGATGGTGTTCGCCTTCACCATAGCTGTGGGAGCTCGTCAGGTCCAGAGATCGACGAACTGGGCGAAGAGTGAGCATGGAGAGAGGAGATTGATGACAGGCGCAGTGAGTCCGCGGTCTTTCCGTATAGTCATGCCGTCAGAAACATCACTATTAGGAGCAGCCGCCTTCGATAATGAAGCTCTTGCAGGTCAGGAGCAGTTCTTGTCTTCTTCTTCTTCTGGGCCGTTGACCAATGACACGGAGACGAAGACTGTCCAGCAGGAGAAGCTGAAGTCGGAGGAGTGTGAGATGTCTTACAATGTGCTACCTTGCTCGACCAATGTGGTGGGCAATTTATTCTTAATGTGGGCGTTCGGGACGATCCTCCTCACTGCGGCGAGATTCATCTCTGAAGGAAGCGAGCTGCTTCTCGAGGTGAGTGATCGGATTGTGGTCATTTTTTGATGGTGGTGTGACTGTTGATGGGGATGAGAATGATGACGACGAGAATGAGGATGAGGAAGAATGAGGACGATCGTGAGATGTATTAGTCCATGATGTATCTTGAGGATGGATGGATGATGATGATGATGATGATATCAAACTGTCAAGGGGTAGAGCACCTCACCCTTTTTATCTGTCGCTCGCTTTCTCTCTCTCTCGCTCGCTTCTTTTTTATCACCCTACCTCATACAGTAAAAAAGGTCGTTCCTTTGACGTACCTATATACTGTAAGACCCAACCCAGATTTATGTCAAGTCGTTCAAGTCTCATTTGTTCAAGTTTCATTCGGTCGAGCTTCATCCGTTCGTTCACACTGGAGGTTCGCCGCAGCTTGCCAAAGCGTAATTGCAATAGCGTTCTTCTCCTCCGCTGCTACGTTTGTCCAACGATCTTCCCAATGAAATGAGATCAAACGCTCGTAGTAGGAATGACGGCATTGCATGAAAACCGACCTCCCCCTCTTACTCTCCCCTCCCTCCCTCCCTCCCTCCCCCTCTTACTCTCCCCTCCCTCCCTCCCTCCCTCCCCCTCTTACTCCTCTCTCTCTCTCTCTCTCTCTCTCTCTCTCACTCTGTGTGTGTGTGTGTGTGTGTGTGTGTGTGTGTGTGGCGCGTGGGCACATACACGAAACTGTGCGTCTGTGCACTCCGTGGCGCGTGCGCACAAACACAACTCCAGTCTGTTGTCGGTTGGGTGCTTCGTCACAAACACAACTCGAGTCTGTTGTTGGTTGGGTACTTCGTCCCCCACGGGTTGAGACTGATGTGTGAAAGTCCCGAGTTACATCTGGTTATAGGCACAGGATTATCGGCGCGGCAAAACATTTGTATTTCTTTGCCCCCGAAAACGCTGCAAACAATGTGGTCCGCTTCCGCTTCCGCT
>BFEA01000409.1:193228-204894 GCA_003427395.1 Chara braunii
TTTTTTTTTTTTTTTTTTTTTTTTTTTGATTTTTGATTTTTTGATTTTTTTTTTTTCTTTTCGCGCGGCTGTGGCCGAGGCATCGCGGCCGTGGCACAGCCACGGGTAGAGATGCTTTTGTGTTTTTTTTTAATATGTCGGGCGTGGCCGAGGCATCTCGGGCGTGGCCACGGCCGCGACGCCTCGACCACAGCTGCGGGTAAAATATAATAAAAAAAATAAAAATAAAAATAAAAATAAAAATAAAAAAACCAAAAAAAAAAACGCCACTGAGTGCCTGAGGCCCGAACGCTGAGTCCCTGGGTCCCTGAGGCCAGAGGCGTACGGGTCCTTCGCTGTGAAACTTGGCAAAAAGCGACATTTTTGCTGGCAAACTATGGGAACCCAGTAAAGTTGCAACGAAACCTCTATTCTTGCAAGGGAAACTTCCAACAGACAACAACTTTGCTGCCAAACTTGGAAAATGCAATATTTTTTGCAATTAATCCTATATTTAAAGTTATCATACGTCTCCTGATAGCCAATGATGTGCCGTGGCAGCACCTGGCGGGCATTCAGGTGTTGCATATCGCTCCTCCCTCCCACCTGGTCCACCCCTTGCAATGGTTAACAGACCCGGATTGGTTGGTTCGGTGGCCACCACGCCATAGGATGGATGGGTTGGCCAGGAATTGGTTGGTTCGGTGGCCACCACGCCATAGGATGGATGGGTTGGCCAGGAATAAAGTTAGGTGGGACCTCAAACACTACCCCCTCTGGACCTCTATACTGCACTTATGGAGACTGATGGGCCCAACAAAGACCTGGAACACTGCCTGCTAGTATGTCGGATGGCCAAACGAATGTGGCGGTAGTGGGATACCCTCTAACACGCACTGACAGGCATAGTGTTCCACTGGGATGACAGACTCATTCTGTTGGGATGGCAGAAGTCCTTTCCATCAACCTGGACACCTTTCGAATGAAATCTCTTCAAGCATATGAGACTGGCTGTGCTCATGGTGATATGAAGGATGGGGTGCTCTGCAGAAAGACAAGACACCGCCTTTGGATTCCACCAGGCAAAAGAAGAACTGCTGGAAGTGCTAAGGGCGAACATCCTGAAAGCCAGTCATAAACTGATTGAGGATATGGGCAGCATGCCCGACAGGGAGGCGAGAGAACAGGCCATCAAATGCTTTAGAGACCGTTGGCTGGACCCCCAGTGCCGACTAGCAGAAGTCCATGAAAACGGAAAAGTACAGTGGAAGAACTGGGCGGCAGAGGACAGCATGTGGACCTCCCAGGTGCAGAATGCTGCGCCCTTTCCCCCTTCTTCTCCCCTCCCCGCTACCAGTCACAGCCCCCTCCAGAAATGCCCCCTTCTACCGCTTTCCCCCACACCCCGCTACCCGGACAACCGGCCATGGCACTGACGAACCCCTTCCGATGATGGGCAGCCCTCCCAAGTGCAGAAGGCTGCACCCTTTCCCCCTTCTCCCTCCCCGCCCTTGTCCCCTGGCCTGTCGTCACAGGCCCCTCCAGAAATGTCCCTTACACCTCCCCCCCTCCTGCAGTCCCCTCCGCACTCACCCCTACAACCCCCCACCCATTCTGACCGGCCCTCCGCCTGCCACCCCACCACAACCTCCTCCACTTCCAATGGGTGTGCCATACCCCACACCATCCTTCCCGCATTCTCTCCCACCAACCCCCTCCACCCACCCCTGCATCTGGCCAACGGGGGCCAGCAATGCGCCTGCCAAAGCTGCGAATATCCAACGGGAGGACAACGGCGTCAGCGTCCTCACAGCCTCCTCACATCCTCATCCGAACGATTATGGGCTCTCCCCCGTACAGGGGCCGTGTGGGGGACCACAGAACACGTGTGAAGGTGGATGGCAACAACAGTGGACAACTGGTGACAACAGATTCCAACTACCGACGTGAATGGACCATCCTGAGATAGTACAGCACATACAGGAAACAGAACAGTGGGGTACTATGAGAAGGACCAAACAAGTACGGAAGTAGTCAGCCTGCCCATGCCAATAACTTCAATTTTGACTAGCAGCAGGTGACAGTGGGGCTAGAAATGTTTTCGAGGGAAATAGCGGAAAGGGCAGTGTGATTGCACCTGTCCGACTCCAAGTCTGAGCTCTGCGAGACACGCCGTCGAGCACTTGCTCAGAGCAGAGATCCCACTTACACTCGTGGACCTTTCAAACCTGGGAAAAGACGCTGTGCAGAGCCGGCATAGCCGTTGTGATTGTTAAATCCAGAAAACTTGTGTGTGCGGCGCTGTGTGTGTGATCCATGAGCTCAGTCACCTGCCTTTGTCGTACTTTTACGAAATCCGACACTGGAGATTTCAGTCCCTACCAGGAGCTCCAACCCCTCCCAGAAGTCCTTGGCACACCCCATTTTTTGTGCTTTTTTTTCTGGGGCTTCTGCATCGTAGTCCCCGCTCGGAAAGGAAAGCAGCATGGGACGTGAGGTTAGTCTGTCACAAGGGTGGGTGCATTGCCGCTGGGCATCCTAGGGGCATGAGGGAAATTTGCAGAAAAGGAAAATGAAATAAAACAAAAAGATGGATCGAAATCAGTCTCTGTCGATGACCGCCTTTGCCTCCATCTCTTTCCACAGCCGAAAGGTTCCAGGGTATATGTGGGGAATCAGTCTCCGTCGATGACCCCCAGGTGTTGTTTCTGCGGTTGGCAGAGCTAGGAGACTGAGGTGGATGCTCTCAGTTGAGCGCATCAAACTTGGTCATCGGCGTTGCTGCATGCCATGTAAGCCCTGGACATGGTACATGGATCCCTCTTATCCCGTCTCTTAGTTTGTGCAGAAATGGGTGCATCTCAGGTCTTCTCGTGACAGGCTGCAAATATCTCTGGAAAAGTGTATGTGGGATCCACATGTTTTCCGAAAAAATCCTCCAAACCAGAGTGTGCGAGATTGGGAGGCCCTTTGGCCTGGTGCAGGTGCAGGTGTTGTAAAATTCAGGGGCCTGGATGGTGTACGTAGTACTGCCACTCGAATAGAATGCCTGGTCATTATAGCTGTATTTGGCACAACTTTAGGTCCAAATGCAGCGATAATGACCGGGCGTACTATTCGGGTGAAGACGGTAGTGTACGTGCTGTTAAGGCCACAAACGTTTGGTGGGCATATTGCCCCTGAAAAATTGTCGGCCTTTTGGATTAAGATGGACCAAGTGTAGTATCTTTTCTGATCTGTTTAATATCTGAAAAAGTAAGTTCCTGAAAATTCAAAGACGTTATGGGGTCCCTAACCGCTGTAGACTTGTAATAAGGGCCTCCCTCTACTAAACAAAATTCTACATGCCAATGGACTGTATCATGATAATTGTAGTGACACTGACGACACACTTTGAATGTGTCAGGACCAATCCCAGATGCCGTATGGAATGGTGCAGTGGAGCTCGCTCCTAAGAGGCTGATCCAACACCACAACGCTTTCCTAAAAAGTTGAAAAGAGTTGGAAAAGTAAGAGGCGCGTGCACCTTGGCGCTAGGAGAAAGGAAAACCCGACTCCACTGGCCCGTGCACCTTGGCACTAGGAGAAAGGAAAACCTGACTCCACTGGCCCGTGCACCTTGGCACTTTCATGAAGGAGGCGACGGTTTCTTGTGGGCGCCTCATTCTTTTAGGGTGCAAGGTAGGGGTCCGCTCGTCCCAATTTATTTTGACGTCTCTTGTGGCGAGATTTGCGTGCCATGTGACACCTCCACACTCGTTTCCACATTCTTCTTTCACGAACAGCGTGCCCTACTCTTCCGGAACGAGGCGGGATCCCCCAAAAAAGTCTAGAAGTTCCTTCACTACGTAGTGTGGGATCAGAAGCTAAGACTGTGGGAACAGGAACTTCATCTTTCCTATTGACGATCACGTCATTCATGAACCACCAGTGAACTTTGACAAGGCCCACCGGGCCATGTGCTGGTCAATGCAGGGCTGCAGGCGGGTTGGACCTGTAGGGGACCAGAAAAGCTGGTGGCCGTACCCTTCTTTGTGGGAAAATGAGCCTCAGGCGTAGGTGTGGTTTAAGCGGGGAAGAGCATGGTAAAGTAAGGGAGTCCTAGTGCTACGATGACTTTTGTCCACTGAATAGTGAATACCGATATTATGCTTTATGGTGGCTATTTATCGAATAATCCACCATCCTCAACCTCAAGGGAGAAATGATGTGATGGGTGGCAGGGGATGAGTGACTCGCACCTGTTGGAGCAGGTCTCTGAGATGCTTGTGTTTCGCTGGCCTTGTCTTGAGGGAAAGGTTCCGTTTTGATAGCCGAGAGCACTTGATTACTGGTGGTTTGTATTGCCCCCCCCCCTTCCCCCCGAGTCGTGTGTTTGATTTTAGGGCATACTGGCACACCAGGGTTGCATCAACGCAATCTAGCACCGTTGGATGTCAGATACGTCCAGTATAGTCCTGCTATGCCTATGCGGGCATACTCGCACTGGTACCTTTTCCATCGAAATATTGGGCATTAAGCAGAGGTGTAGCAAGTCAAACTGGTGTAGTCGGCCTACCACAAGGACTATGTGGCCACATTAGTGGCACTGCATACAGTCAGTGGCGTGCTCTTGGCAGCCCTTCCAAGCACCAGGCTGTCAGCTGGCCCCTGGCTGGTAAACCCCTCTTGAGTTCCTGTTGTGCTGGTCCACGTGGATTCCGTCAGTTGGAATGTGGCAGTGGCTGTTGGTTTTCACTCAGAACTTCAGAAGGATGCATGCAGAATGAGCAGGTAGCTGTTGGTTTTCACTCGTAAGAATGCATGCAGAATGAGCAGGTAAATGTCTTGACGCTCTCCGAGGTGGTGGCACGCTGTACTTTGACCTGCAATATGCAGTCTGCTTGTGCCCTCAGCTGATGACCATTGTCTGTATCTGTTGAGACCGCTTAGAAAATCCTGGTCTACCTAATTTCTCTATCTATCTTGATCTTGTAAAGTGCAACTCTGTGGTCCTTTTCACCATCCCCGACTGCACGTTTCACTCTGACAATTCTGGTCATACAGTGGCAGAGTAACTGCAACTTTGTGGTCCTCTCTCCACACAGCTGCATATCGCACTGATGTTACCGTGGCTCTACATTTCCAATTTTTGTACCGTGCCAGTGGCATGACATTCCCTACTCGGGAAAACAAAAATGAAAATGAAAATGGATCTTGTCCAAACCAGCAGACCCGGCGCTTTGGAATTTGGACTACCGGCGTGGCGAGGAAGTGGCAAATCTTTGGGCTTGGCAGTAGCAGCAGGGAGCAAAATGATGCGAACATTAACTGCCAGAGTTTACTTTGCCAATTCTTTTGTTTTCTCACAATATTTTTTCCCAAAAAGATAATCGCCAAATCTATGGGCCTTGTCTTTTTTCAGAACTTTGCGTGGACTATTCAGGGGAGGAAAAATTGTCAAAGTTGGTGCACTCTAATTTTTGTGCACTGCCACCCAAGCCCCCCCGCTGGCCAGCCCCGGCTTGGCTGGAAGGCCAACCCCACCTGTTTCCTTTCTGTGATGCAGCACACATAGTAGTGTCCAAGGACTGGTGGTTTGAGTGCGGGCCCCGGTCTTCGCCTGTGGTTGTCCATTGTATATGTCATCAAGCAGTTTGAACGACAAGTGCACTAGTATTTCTATCGCACCGCAGCATGCGTTCACTGAAAGAAGACTGGCATGCTATCATATTCACATGCCACACCGCCGCGTGACAGAGTGTTGAACAATCTGTTTGTGGGATCAGAATCGATTGTGGAGTTGTTGTTTTTTTATCTTTGTTGTTCTCTTTCCCTCTATAATTGTCCACTCGGTGAATGAAACTCACCTTTTGGACGGACAGCGAACAATGGACTGACATGCTGTTGACAGCTTTATGGCAGGTTTCTGCAGTTGGCCTCGCTTTCACCCCAGCACACTTTACCTATATTAGATCAGTAGTTAGCGCACTGTACCTGTTGGCTGAGTAGTTCGCATTGGCTCACTCCACCTGTCGGTTAAGTAGTTACCTATCGGTCAAGTAGTTACCTATCGGTTAAGTAGTAAGTAGTTACCTATCGGTTAAGTAGTAAGTAGTTACCTATTGGTTAAGTAGTAAGTAGTTACCTATCGGTTAAGTAGTAAGTAGTTACCTATCGGTTAAGTAGTAAGTAGTTACCTATCGGTTAAGTAGTAAGTAGTTAGCTCACTTTTCCTATTGGTTTGTTCAGTATTTGCCCACTCTACCTATCGTTTAAGTAGTTTGCCCGCTTAACCAACAGGTAAAATGAGTGTGTTAAAGTGTCAAGGTACTTTAGCTATTGGCTAAGAAAGTAGTGAGGTCATTTTACCTGTTGGTTAAGGGAGAGCAGTTCACTCAGTTTACATTTTGCAGCTATGGCGACTGATCTCCTGTCCTCTGCTAGGTGGCTATGGCCGCCGTCGTCCTCCTCTGCCCACTTCGTCTTCGGGCCCCTGCAGACCTTGCACAAGTCACACTAGCAGCACTTCCGCACGGCTCACAGGCGAATGAATGAATGGCTGGGCGCCTCAACTTACTTTAACGATAGGTAACTACTTAACCAACAGGTGGAGTGAGCCTATGCGAACTACTCAACCAACAGGTGAAGTGCGCTAACTACTCGACTAAGTTCGCTAAGCTGAAGTTACGACTTAAGACTTGAGTCTAGACTTCTGAAAACTAAGACTGGTTCAAAGTCCTCACGACCTAGCTATATGTACGACACCTACGGGCACCTGTTTAGGGACAGGTCATGGGTTCAAGGCGCACCAGGTCAACGAGGTTCGGGGATAGGTCTGGGGATTGAAACCTGGTTCCTGCAATGTTCCTACGGACTGGGTGAAACCGTTTCACTCACGAGTTCGATTCTTAATTGGTTTCTCTTGGGCTTGAGTGGGTGTTAACATTGGGGCCTGGCAAGGCTGTGGCCGTAAAGGCATGCTGTCATGGGTTTCGTTCCACTCATTTGTCGTCCCCGCTCTGGCGTGCGGGGCCCATAAAACTCTCTTTTAAGGGTGGGGGCCCATCAAACGAACACGCGCTTGTCATGGGTTTCATTCCACTCATTTGTCGTTCCGGTTCTCGTTCTCGGGTGCAGGGCCCATAAAACTGTTTCTTTTAAGGGTGGGGGCCCGTCAAACAAATACACACTCGGATGTCGCGGCGTGCTGAAAGAAGTGGAATCCGATCCTATATGGAGATGGATGTTCGTGTGTGATTTAACCTAGATGGCTGTTTTAGGTTTCAGGCTTCGCTGTCACCGTAATCATCCTACCGTGTCTGCCATGTGTACTATTCCTAGAAGCTACGAATGTGGGTCATAGTCTGGTTTCCCAAGTAGTTGTGGTATCTTTTTTTATGACTCTGTTCATGGAATGCGGGGGGTGGCATACGAAGAGGAAGAGTCAGAAAAGTGGAAAAGGCAGTGAAGGAGTGTGTCAGCTGTCTGGTTTTCTGTCTTTTTGTTCTTTTCTTTTCTTTTTTCCAGACCAATCGGTTCATGGAATGTCGGAGGTCGGATACAAACAGGAAGAGTCAGAAAAGGGGAGAAGGAAGTGAAGGAGTGCATCAGAAGAAGGGGCAGGGGGGAGGAAAGGAAAGTCGCATACATATTAGGTAAGAAAAAGGGACAGTACACGTCAGAAAGTTCGAAGTGTGCATCAGTAAGCATGAAGATCCATGCACGGGGGCAAAAGCATGGAGAACTCGAAAGAAAAATAAATGCATGTGAGCATCAGAAGATCAATAATACCCCCACCACGACTTGGACGGAATCTGGACGTAAGTGGTGTGATCACATGCCTCTGGCGAAGCACAAGTGTGAGGATGAGGATGGCTTGGAAGTCGGAGCACATGGCGGTGGGTAGTCGGGTTGGCCGAAAAAGAACTGAATGCGGGGATTGGCTGACACAAACACCAACATACTTGGGAGAGTGTTGTCCTCATTTAATACCTTTTGAGCCTAGATTGCAATATCCGTCGTTCTGATCGTGGGTGTTGCTCGATCCTAACCCAAAGCGTTCGAGCTGCTACCGTCTTCTCACCGCAATGGAACGCCGGGGTGTTATTGTAGCTGTATCTGGGGCAACTTTTAGTCTATATACGGGGATAATGAGCGGGCAATGGCAACAGACTATCAAAGCTTTCTCCTCTAATCCTCTCTTTTCTCTGTTACAGTATGTGCAGATCGAGAGTCGGAAGAAGGAAAAGTGGACAAGATAGTTGTCCACCGACTCTGAACTGACAATAGCGGTCTGTTTGTCAGTCCCACTTCCCATTAGCATCCAGCAGGCCACAGCTGCATATAATTAATAATTTGGATGTGTATTTTATTCTCATTTCTTCCCAATATGGACCGTTTGTTTCGAAATGATTTTGAAGATGGGACACTCGAACTTGCCGTAAGTACTGTGGCCACATTAGTGCATACAGTCGGCGGCATGCTCTTGGCAGCCCTTCCAAGCACCAGGCTGCCAGCTGGCCCCTGGCTGGTAGACCCCTCTTGAGTTCCTGTTGGGCTGGTCCACCTGGATTCCGGCAGTCGGTATGTGGCAGTGGCTGTTGGTTTTCACTCTAAACTTCAGAAGGATGCATGCAGAATGAGCAGGTAGCTGTTGGTTTTCACTCATAAGAATGCATGCAGAATGAGCAGGTAAGTGTCTTGACCCTCTCCGAGGTGGTGGCATTGTGTATTTTGAACTGCAATATGCAGTGTGCTTGTGCCGCAGCTGATGACCACTGTCGGTATCTGTTGCAAAACTTGGTGTGAAGGCGCCGGTGGAAATCGGTGTTGGTGAAGAGATGCTCGGACTTACTGGTGGCTTATAAACCACCAGTACTTGGCACAGCTGTCGGCCGCGAAAAAAAATAGAGTAGAAACGTTTCTAGTTGGATGAATTTGGGCACTCCTGTAGTGGCCCGTACGTTTCCTTAAATCGTGGCGCGTTAACGGGCACGACTCTAGGACTTACTGCCAGTGGTGGTTTAAACCACCAGTACCTCCGAGTCTCTTCTTGCCGAGGCAGAGTAGAACTGCACGCCAAGCTTTGATTGAAGAGCTAGTGCGGCATATTTTTCGATTTGTGTTAGCTGGTGCCCCCAGGCTCCAGCCTTGTTGGTCTGGTAGCACCTGCCGTCCGCCGTCCTCCGCAGAATGTGGTATAGGACTTTGCCTTCCAGCCTGAAACGTAGTCGTGGTTTAAACCGCTAGTACACGGCCCCAGCCTTGCGGAAAGCTTTTTGTCGCCACAAGCAAAACTCGAAGGCGCCGCGCGGTCAGGCCTGCCGTTGAAAAAAAAAAAATCGGTGGCCACTGAAGTGGTGGGGGTTTCGTGCTGACACCCGCGGGCCGATATGTGGTGTATCGGTGCGTTTAACTGCGGTGTCAGAACAAAATAGCTGGCGGGAATTGTACTTGCGGTTCAATTCTGTTTAGCGGCCTTTAGGCTCCTCCATGTACCTAAGGAATCGCCTATCGGATGCCCGAGTACCCGAATCAGCTAAGGAATCGCCCATTGGATGCCGCAGTACCCCGAATCAGCATAGAAGCTCCAAAGGTGTAATCCTGTGTGTGTGACATCCCAATCCCCATTTGGATGCCCTTGTACCCGACTTGCCAATTTGATGCCCTAGTACCGTAATCACGGATGAGAATGATGATCTCCTCCTACTGCCATTATGGTACCTTGGGCAAATTACTCCCTATTCCCACACCACACCATAGACTGTGACATGCAATGTGCTGTCCTGAACAATGCATGACGTTGTATGTAACCCTATCTATCATTGTGATGTTGGGGGAAGGATACTATGTGTTGTGGATAAAGATTAACCTCCCCCTTTGAGGCAATTTTTTTCATTGTTTATATGTTGCAGCCGGCACCTTGCACATATTTTTTTAACTTTAAAAGCGAATGGGCGCTAATATTATGGTATGCATCAGGTCTTGAACTCTTGACCAGTTTGTCAACAGCGATATGTATGTGCACTGTCCATCAACCGAGCAGGTAGTAGGCAGCAGGCATCATGAGGATGATGATTTGGCATTTGGCTCAAATTCCCACTTTGCGATGGTTGTTCGTTGGACTGTTTTGTTTTTTATTGCAGGTCTCTGGCTTAGGTGGCGACAAAGAGAAAGCGCAAGAAGAAGTCGTCGTTGGTATCGGTGTCCTTGCGGGAAGCACAATCATGATGCTCACCGTTGCATGGGCAGGATCAGTCATTTGTGGAAGATGCGATCTCACGGGGCCGAAGGGAGAGGCAGTGGATAACAAACTCACAATGGGATGGTCGTTAACGCAAACGGGTAGGTGTTTTGCTTTGGTTGAAATGTATGGACCTTAGAGCACTTGTTCTTCATGTGCGTCGAACCGCCAGTACCTCTCCCAGCCGTTTCGTTCCCACGTGTTTGTGTACAACTGCGGTTTGCGGGGCTTGGCACCGCTCGATCTCTTTGGCTGGTGGTGCCAGCACTGCCAGGCAAAAAGAAAAAAAAGCTGTGCTGAGCAGGTTTGTTTTCTTCTGGCGGGCTACCGGACCTCTTTGGCTGGTGGTTTCTTTTCTTTTCTCTTTTCGCCCAGCTGGGCAAGTGGGCACGGGTCACTCTGGTGACCTAGCTTCAGGCGGAGCCCAGCACAGTTGGTACACCAACAGAGTTGGCACAAACTGTTGGTATCCGGACCTGTGTTCGAATCCAGATGGAAGTAAGAAATTTCTGAATTACCCGGGGCCTGTCAGCTTCATGATGATATCTCAACCCCATCGTCCTTTGATAAGGAAAGGGGGGAAAAAAGAGGACAGAAGAAAAGGGAAAAAAAAAACAAAGAAAAAAATAGGCAGTATGGCTCGCTAGCTATAGAAAGATTATGGTTGTACATGCTGCTGGAAACCCAGTTCTTTTCTTTCTTTTTTTTTCTCTTAAAAAAAAAAAAAAAAAAAGTCCCACCCCTGGGGCCTGGACCCATTACCGAAGTATTCTACCACTCCATTCAGGATTTCGATCACGTGTGGCCTCTAGTGATGCAATGGGCGTTGGGTTGCTCCATCTATTGGTGGGGAGCGGCACCTGCTGGAAACCGGGTCCAGCGTCCCTTAGAACAACAATTGGATACAATGTCAGGGCTGTGGCCATCTACGCTTCTACTGTAGAGCACCCTCTATCCAGTGGAGCTGCTAATCAACCCTTCCTTTCCCATGTGCTACCGGAAGGTCCATTTTCATTTTTCATTTTTCATTTTGAACGTTTGGAGAGTAGTTGAGCGAAAAAAAAAAAAAAAAGGCCGTATAAGGTAAGTTGGCAGGCATGTGGGTGATTGATGTGGGAGGAGTGTGGGAGGATTTCAACTACCGACCTACCTTTTTTTGTTTTCACTGTTTTTCCTCTTGACTCACTTCTTTTGGTGCTTCAGCCGCGTCCTGATGTTGTTATGAATCTGTGCTTTTCTTGTTTTTTCCCATCTTCTCTTGTCGTTTCACAGGAGTGACTACGGACGACGATACGCGCATAGGAGCCGGAGTCATGATGCTGACGATCCTGCCTTACATAGTTGTTCAGATTCCGTTGATGGACCATCATAAAAAAGAAGGTCCAATAGCTGCTCTAGCTGGTCTCATCTTCGCATGGCTTGGCCTTGTCTTCTACTCCATCTATCAGGTATAATCTTGATC
>BFEA01000409.1:206079-233695 GCA_003427395.1 Chara braunii
GCCAGTAGCTGCGCCTCCCGGTGACCGCCAGCCGAGTAACATCAGTGTCTAAGGTCAACGCCTGTCTCTTATACACATCTAGATGTGTATAAGAGTATTGTCTAACGCCAACCCTCTCCCACACACCACATGCCGAATGATAATGATTATCGTCCCCTTACCAAGTGACGCAACTTTTCTTTTTTTTTTCCTTTTTCTTTCCCCCACATGCCTTTGAGATCTACGCAGACCGCATGCCCAGGACTCGCAGGCAGGGGGGGCAGCACCCACCTGGGCAAACTGGGCAGGTGAAAAAACTTCAAAAAAGTGGTAACTAACTGGGGGACTCCAGAGTAGAATAGAATAGAATAGTCGTAGTATAGCGGTAGTATAGCCGGAATATAGCGGTAGTATAGCCGAAACATTGATCTGCATTGATGTATTAAAGGGACGCTGGACCCGATTTCGAGCAGGTGTCGCTCTGCACCAGTAGATGGAGCAGCCCAACAGCCAAGGCCTCAATTACGGTGGTTCTCTTACCACTGCGGGGATAGTGGCCTTACAAAAGGGGTTTTGTTTAAAAAAAAAAAAAAAAAAAATTCTGACTTCAAGGCAGGGGACTGCACGTGGCCTGAGGAGTCGATATCCGGCCTTGAACCACCAGTACATGCCAGCCATGGGCCACAGGCCCTTTACGAGGCCGGCCACCGTCAATTTATATGATCGACGGCGCGGGAGCCTCCTAAATTTTAGGAGAGGCTCAGTCGGACTCTCAACTTGGCTGGGGCCATGTACTGGTTCCTTGAGGGAGCCTTCCAAGGTATCGTTGGGTCACCCCAGGGATGTTTTGGGGGGTATGAAATGACGAACGGGTTGTAAAGGAGCTCACACTTCAAACCCTTGTGTTCTATTTATTGAATTATCTCAAACTTAGAAAGTGGTTCCAATCTCACGAGAATGTATACAGCTGCAATCACGTCCAGAGCTTTGTTTCTTTTTCTTGTTTTGTGAGTTTTCACGGCCGCAACTTTTTTCTTTTTTCTTTTTTCTTTTTTTTCCCGTGAGAGTACCATAAAGAAATGGAGTGGGACCCAGGCTCGGCAAAACTCGGAGCGCAGTGAAAATCAGGGTCGGCAAAAACAGGCTCGGAGGTACTGGTGGTTAAAAAAAATATATATATATTTTAAAGTTATATTGTCTTGTTCCAGTTCTTACGGATGTCCAAAACAAATCGAAAAAGGAATGAAAAAGGCAAATTCATAAAAAATAACTCTTTGAATTTTTTTCCTTTTCTTTCCATTTTTTTCAATATACTGCGCTGGGACTGCCTGAGACACTGCCTGGTCTGCATGGGTACCCAGGCAGCCGGCTCGTTGCCCAGCTGCAGGTTCTCTTAAAAACCTGATACTCCTATGCTTGCTGCTGCTGCTGCTGCTGCTGCTGCTTTTGTCACTCGGACGCACTAGACATCATCAGAACACATTCCTTTTCTATTTTTAATAGTCTGGTATCTTGTGGTTGTTGTTGTTGTTGTTGTCGTTCCCAGGTTGCAAATCCCATTCTCCAGAAGAAGAAAATTCAGCAAGCAAGGCTTGACTTGGTGCATCACGAGTTCGTCCGTGACATCGCTGTATTTGCGAAGACCTTTGGCGGTCTCCTCCATCCTGATGGGAAGTCTAACCTGGAGGCAATCGAGAAACTGTTTGAGAAAGCAGATACAGATGGGAATGGCAGTCTGAATGGGGTATGTTGCTCTTTCCTCTTTTGGAAATTTTGTTGTCGTCAACCTGTAACAACTATCAGTGGGTGCCAAAGAGATGAAGAGGAGGAGGGGGGAGGGGGGGGAGAGGGTGGAAAGGGCGTAGAGCGAAGCAAGCCTCTGCGCTCAGTTAGAAATGCCGGTGTGCATTTGTTAGTTGGGACAGCAGTTAACACTTGCCCCCGAAATCTCTTTTTTATTTCTCCTCTCCCCGGCCCGCCCCACCTGAAATTCTTCGCCTCCCATCTTTCCTTTTTTGCGTTTTTTTTTCCGAAACTAAGCTATCTAATCTTCTCTCGGGTATCCCTTCCAGTGCCTACCCACATCTACCTACCCAGGCCTGGTCTGCATCTACCACGCAGGTGCTAACCAGAGTTACTATTACCAAGCAGGGGCCTACCGTCTTCACCCGAATAGAACGCCCGGTTATTATATCTGTATCTGGACCGGGCGTTTGTACTTCACCCTACAGTCTTCCCCCGAATACAACATACGGTCGTTAAAGAATATAGACTGAAAGATACACCAAATTCAGTTATAATGACCGTACGTTGTATTCGGGGGAAGACTGTAGCCAGAGCTACATCTACCAAACACTGGTGTGGCAAACCAAAGTCTACGGGCTATTTGAACAAACCCCCAGCTAGGATTGGCAGGGGCGAAGGCCTCCCGGAGAACAAGGGAGGACCCTGCCAAGATCAACTAGGGAGGGCTAGCCAACCATCTCGGCTGGCGAACACCAAGCGTGCGGCAGACGGCCCTGCAAAGGTTCTTCTTTTGGGTTAATGTTCTCGCTAAGGAAAGTGTCTGAGGGGGAATTATGAAGAAAGAACTTTCAAGTCAAAGAAGCATATTTCGTTGTAAGATAACCACACCCAGCCAAGCGTGCGGCAGACGGCCCTGCAGAGGTTCTTCTTTTGGGTTAATGTTCTCGCTAAGGAAAGCGTCTGAGGGGGAATTATGAAGAAAGAACTTTCAAGTCAAAGAAGCATATTTCGTTGTAAGATAACCACACTGCACGCGTACTTGATATATTTCGTAAGATAACCACTGTGACACTGCACGCGTACTCGATACGGACACGGTTAAGTGATGAATTGTACACCCTCCCTTCTTTCTCATTGGTACGGCAATCGTTAATATACGAATGAGGGAAGTTCCCGGGTCGCTCTACCAACTGCCATCATGAGAAGGGAGGGTGTGGTGTTTCCTCCTCCTTCGCTCATCGTATAGGAATCCGCTTTCTTGAATTTTTTTCCAAATTCTGTATGTAAATTCTGGTAGAGGTGAAAAAAATAAAAATAAAAAAAAATCATGTACACAGACAAATGGGGAGTCCAAGTACAGGAACAAAGCTTTTATTGAGAAAGTAGGTCACCCTCTGACAAATATGGGTATTAGTAGGGTATTACCCTTTGGACAAATAAGGGTATTAGTACGGTATTACCCGTTGACTGTATATGGGTACAGTAGAAGTAATAACAACAGCGCAAGTTCGGTTTGTTTTTTGAGAAGCATTTACAATTTTAAATTAATGCTGCAACTGTGAGGATGGAATGATGATTGTGCAATGTGGGGCCTCGATCCAGTACTCTCCACATGCACGAAAGACAAAATATGGCGATGTATCTTTCCATGTTCTAGCGAATGAGTCGTTCTCATTTAGCACATTTGGTGAGTAGTGGAGCGAGGCCCATGGATAAATGGTAGACGGTTTCTTTACAAAACTCTTCCAGGACTCCAGATGCACTTGGGACAACCCTGTGGACGAGGTGCACTCGGAAGAGTAAGATGCACTTGGACACCCCTGTGGACGAGGTGCACTTGAAACTCTTCCGGGACCCGAAAGATGGTGAACTATGGGCCTCGCTACACTACTCAATACTCCTGTGGACGAGGTGCATTTGGAGAAGGAACATTCGTAATGTATTGGGACGATTACCAGTTCCAGATACATAAAAGTGTTGTGTAGTGGAGTGAAGTCCTATGTCTGTGCAGGGAGTGGCCAGAGGAAACTCTGGTGGAGCCTCGCAGCGGTACTGACATGAAAACAGAAGGACAAACAAACAAACAAAAAAAAGAGAATAGAGTACTACGACGAATAATGTTTGGTGGTATGAATGAATGATAGAATCACATAGATGCGATGCGGTTTTTCAAAACTCTTTTGGTGATGTGACTGTAGGGCCCCGACTCCACCACTTGCCACATGCACAAAAGACCGCAGTAGGGGTGACGTGACCACCTTTTCTCCCGACCCCTGCGCAGTTAATACCCTGAGTATCAGAGTACTAATCAATGCTGTACTTTTTTTTTTTTTTTTTTTTCCCTCTAAGGGGCCGCTCCATCTATTGGTGGGGAGCATCACCTGTTGGAAACCGGGTCCAGCATCCCTTATATACATGAAAAATATGGAATGTGTACAAAATTAAGACAAAAATCTGCTGTACTGAGTCTACTGACTGCTTGATGTACGATGGGAGGCTGGACCGGGTTTCCAGCAGGTGTGGCTCCCCACCAATAGATTGGAGCAACCAGGAAACCTCCTAGGGGGGGATGCTCGTATCACCACCCCTAAGGATTTCGGGTATTAAAAAAAAAATAAAAAAAATGATGGGGGTGCATCTTTCCTTGTTCCAAGGAAAGATTCATTTTCATTTTCATTTTCACATTTGGTGAGTGGTGGAGCTAGGCACTAAGTGATGGATGAGGTTCATGCATGACACTCGGCTGAATGGATAGAAGGGAAAGTGTGGAAGCCTGATGGAAGGGCAGATTTCAAATGAAACTGATCCCAAGTGCAGAACAGATACTAGAGTTGGAAGACTTTCGGATCAGTGTAATTTGAATTCTGCCCTTCCATCAGGCTTCCTATTGCTGTCATTTCTTGGAGTTTTATGTAGCTTTCCTTTCCTTGCCTTGGACTCGCCTGTGGATTTTATGTTGCCGTGTCAGAGCATGACTCAGATGTCAAATTGGAAGGAGTTTTATGTTTCAACTGTCGTAATTTCTGATAGCTGCATGTAGCTCTCCTCTTTTGTTCTTTCTTTTTCCCCCCTTTAAACCACAAGTTTCTCCTGAGGTCGTGCCCGTATACAAGCCACGATTTTAGGAAACGTATGGGCCGCTACAGGAGCGTCCAAATTCATCCGACTAGAAATGTTTCTAGACTATGTTTTCCCGCGGCCGATAGCTGGTTCAAGGACTGGTGGTTTAACAAATCCACGAGGCCTAGCCAGGATTTTAGGAAACGTACAGGCCGCTACAGGAGCGTCCAAATTCATCCGACTAGAAACGTTTGTACTCAATTTCTGACCCGCTACTGGACCCGGGGCCAAGTCCCACTTACACTGATCCTTGATTTCTGGTCGTTGATCTTCCCAAATCTGCGGTCTGAAATCGATCATTCTGGTAAGTGGGATTTGGGATTCGGGCCCGGGTCCAGCATCGCCGGCATCGCCGCTTGCATAATCGTTCTGCATGCGCACCCTCACTGCATCCCAACCTCACATTTTTTAGCCCACAGTGCCTTGCGGTAAAATGCGACGATATCTGATCACTATCTGCCTCTTCATTCCGCCTGGTTCTCCGAGGCTGGTTTTATCAACAAAAAAAAAGAAAGAAAAAAAAAAGGAACAATTCCGGCAGTGTGACACTTTCAGTTCCGAAAGGGCAAAAAAAACATGTGCGGGCAACAAAATCGGGTGTGGAGTTTGAAAAGGGCGATATGGGTAAAAATGGCTGTGGACCGAGTATGATTTTGTTGCCCTTTTTTTTTTTTTTTTTTTTTTTTAACGCTAATTCTTTAAGCCCAACCAATTCAATTACCTGTCAAATCTGGACAGGACGGCCTTTCAGGCCTTTTTTATTGTCATTTTTTAGTATTACGGGGAACCCCGTAGCAGCCACATCCGTGCTCAAGCCTCCAGCGATGGAACATGCGGGAGCTGCACGCACCAGCAGGTGCGATACCTGCTACAGCAGGTGGGCGGTACCGGCCAGAGGTCAGCCGGTAGCATCAGGACCGAGCTTCTTCGATGGGCCAGTCACTGTGCCTCCCCTCCGGTCCCCGCCCTTTTCAAACTCTCCGCGCAAGTTTATTGCCCTTTTCAAACTCGGCGCGCCGGTAGAAATGCTTTTTTTGTTGCCCTTCCAAACTCGGCACGCGAGTTTGTTGCCCGCATGATGTTTTGTTGCCCTTTTCGGACTCATTTGTGCTGCCACAAGCCCCCCCCCAAAACAAAACTCACTCTTCAGCCTGTGTCTTGGACTAAACCGTGACGATGTCTCATAGAACACCAGCCTCTTCAGCGCATTCCAATGGAGACCTGCTGCCAAGTTTTGTGTATAGTTATTAGCTCCTGTCCGTCTGAAGAAGACCGGAAGGTGTAGTCCCTCCCATACCCCACACACAATGCAAGTCCACCGTCAATGAAGCATGGGGCAGGAAAAAGTCTGGGAACTCCGAGGTTGGTCGTAGTGAGAATGTGTCACGTCGATTGACTGCGGTGGAGCTGGGGAAATTGCACCTCATAATCTCTCACCGCCAGGCCTTGTTCGACCTCTCCTCTCTGTCCCCCCTCCCACTTGATGGATGCGATCCAAACTCCCTGCTCTTCCCCCCCTCCTCCTCCTCCTCCTCCTCCTCCTCCCTCCACAGCCACTCTGCAAACTTGTTGATGGCTCCTTTTAATAAATCTTTTTATATCCCTTGCCTCGTGTAGATTTATTCAATTTTGTATCTGCGAACTTGTTGACGACTCGTTTTAATAAATCTTTTTATATCTGTTGCCTCGTGTAGACTTATTCAAATTTTGTATGTTGTATAGCTCTCCTCTCCTCTGACGACTCTTGTGGATTTTACGTTGCCGTTTCTGTGAACTCTGAGCTTTTACTTTGCAATCAGACTCGCTCTCATTCACACTTCTCATGGATGCTAACAGGTGCGCAGCAAACTGGCGACAAGCGCCCACTCAGAACTCGGAGATATGGTAACCGAGAACACGTATCAGATACAAGTTCACTTCGATGGCCACGGCGACCCAGCGCCCACACAACTCTCTGTTCGCATACACAGGATCACCCTGGATACCCCACACGCGATACTCTGATCACACACACACACACACACACACACACACATACACTGAACTCTACCTCCAGCTATGGCGGCTATGGCCGCTACTACCCTATCGCTATGGCTAAGCTCCTCTCTTGCCCACTTCGTCCTTGGGCTCACTGCAGACCACCTCGCACAAGTCGCTTGTGGCAGCGCTGCTCACGCAGGAATGAATGAATGGTTGGGCGCTGCCTCTTGATTTATACTTCTGCACTTCGAAAGGCCACTACTAGGACCTTCCGGAAGGCCGTAGACTTGGCCTTTCGGGACTGTAGCAGCTACGACCTTGACCTTTCTGGACTGTAGCAGCTACGACCTTGACCCTTCGAGAAAGCTACAGCTACGACTTCTAGACCTGACTGAGACTCCTACTCGACAGGTCTACAGATCGAACCCCTGCTACCTATGGACCCTACGACAACCTGCCAACTGTTACAGATACACAGGTCACGGGTTCAACTCTACAGTCTTCCCCCGAATACAACGTAGGGTCATTATAGCTGAATTTGGTGTACCTTTCGGTCTAAATTCAGCTATAATGACGGTGCGTTGTATTCGGGGGAAGACTGTAGGGGTTGACACAGATACTGTACACAGGTAAGGTGGGGACTACCCGTCGCCCGGTCATTATAGCTGTATTTGGTGCAACTTTCAGTCTAGACACAGTGATAATGACCGGGCGTTCTATTCGGGTGAAGACGGTAGGGATCGAGTCCTGGGATCTGCATCGGCTACTGCGAAGTGGTGAATACCGTTTCAACTTTATGTAGGCCTTTTAATTTCTGTGAGCAACGTCGGGGCAGCTCTTCTGTTTTTGCACTTCGTGTTTGCAACTTTGCATGGAATGATATGATATTATGAATGATGGATGCATTGGATAGGGATCATGTCCGAAACCTAGTCTCCCACGAAGAAGGCACCAAGCGTAAATTGTTGGTGTCAAGTCGTCGGCCGATCGTTCGACCAGCTTTTTTTTTTTTTTTTTTTTTGGTTCCGCTCGACTGGCTTGTTCGTGTTGGCGTCAACTGACTGATAAACTTGTGTTCTTTTTTGTCGTTTGTCCCTGTGGTTGGCAGAGTGAGGTGAGGGCGCTACTTGTGGGACTGGCACCAGACATTACTGATTTCAACGCGGACGAGAGGGCAGGCCATATTTTCCAAGCTATGGACGTCGATTCCGACAAACACATCACAAAGGCAGAGTTTATACCATCGCTTGCTCAATTTTTGGAGAAGGTAAGCGGCCTTGCTCATAACGCTTTCCTATGGTCAAATCTCTGTTCCAAAATGAACGCTACCGTCATCACCCGAATAGAACTAACGGTCATCATAGCCGTGTCTGGACTGCAAGTTGGCCCAAACACAGACGGGAGCTATAGAGATCGGGCATTCTATTTGGGTGAAGACGGGAGCTCCGGGGCTGTAGCATGCGGGTGATGAACCCCCCCCCTTCAGAAATCCTACTTCTGTCACCCTAAAGGGCCATGGTAGTTAGCGGTGGAGCGAGCGACGATGCTACTCGTGAAATGGCTACAGTGGCAAGTGGTCACCCAAGGCCCATAGTTTTTTGTTGGGTGCATGTTCATGCCAACCTGCCAGAAGTACTAATGAAGTTAATGGAACTTAATGCCCCATTCTTCCGGGAAATTCCTTTTTTTTTTTGTCTCACTGTTATGTGTGTGTGTGGATAGGACGCACCATCGTTGTATGGTCATGATGAGGGTGGTGCTTAGTGTAAACACCAAGATGGCGGCAGTAGTCATCTGTGAACTCGTCGTTTTCATCATTCAGTGATGTTCAGCATATAAATTTGAAGTTTGAGAGCTGTATGTTCAAGGCATCGTATCGTATCATGTCATATCGTAGAATACCATATTGTATTCGTATCAAATCGGATTATATCGCATCATATCGTATCATACCCTATCATATGCTATTTTATCTAATCCTCTTTATCTTATCTTATCTTATCGTATCTTTATCGATCTGAATATGTATCTTATAATAAATATTAAATTCGAAGTTAGACCACGACTAACTCCGATCCTCGTTTTGCCGATCGGAATGTCACTGTGCGCCAATGGGGTGCCGAAGTGCCAGCGCAGGATTTTTTATGTCTTTTGGCTGGCGCCACCAGCCTTTGTGGTCAGGTATCACCCAGCCTCCACCGGCCTCCGAAGAATGCGGAGTAGGGGCTACTTTTGAGACTTAGTGTCGCAGCCTGAAAGGTAGTGGTGGTTTAAGCAGTGCGTCCAAGGGATCTTCATATCATCTTATCTCATCTTCTCTTATCTCATCTTATCTTGTCTTATCTTCTTTTTTCTTTTTCCTTCTCTCCTCTCCTCTCCTCTTTTCTTCTCTTGCCGTCTCGTCTCGTCTACTAGTCTCATCTCGTCTCATCTCATCTTGTCTCATCTTGTCTTGTCTTGTTTTGAGTCGTCTTGTCTTATCGTATTGTAACCTTGGACATGGGCCTCGCTGCACTACTATCGAAATGTGCAAAACGAGAGTGAATCTTCTGCTAGAAGATGGAAAGATACACCACCATGAATTTTGTCTTTTGTGCATTTCGAGAGTAGTGCAGCGAGGCCCCATATCTCATGTTTTTTGTATTTTTATTTTTATTTTTAATCTCATGTTTTCTTGTCTTACTGTATGGTATCTTGTCCTACGTTTATCTCGTCTTATTCTAGTATCTTATTTTGTGTTTATGTTATCTTGCTCCATCTTATGGCACCTTATTTTGTGTTTATGTTATCTTGTTCCGTCTTATGGCACTTTATTTTGTCTTTATGTTATCTTGTTCCGTCTTATAGTACCTTATTTTGTCTTGTATTGGACTCTAATATATGTATACTGCGTTATTCCGGTGTGTGGTGCAGAAACGGAAGGCGGACCGTGAAAGTGCCCTCCAGCACATGCATCGGCCTGAATTCTGGGCGGCTGAAGCTGAGCGGCAAAGGCTTGTGTATTCAGAGCTCGTAGAGATGGTTAATGAGGAAGAGGAGGAAACAGAAGAGGAAGGGAAGAAGATGACCCCTGCGCAAGTTTATTTCTGGGCAGTGTTCTACATGCTGATCGGTGCTGGATTGGCAGCGGTGTTTGCGGACCCCGTCGTTTCGTCTATCTCAGGGTTCTCGAAGTCGTCAGGAATTCCGGCCTTCTTTGTGGCATTTGTTGTCACCCCTCTGGGGTCCAACTCCAGCGAGCTTGTGTCCTCTCTCATCTTTGCCATGAAGAAGAAGAAGCGGTGCATGTCCCTTACTCTCAGCCAGGTGTACGGCGCCATCAGCATGAACAACACCCTCTGCCTGGGCATCTTCTTGACCGTCGTTTACGTACGCGGACTGACGTGGGAGTTCTCCAGCGAGTCGGTCATCATCTTGCTTGCAATCCTTATCATGGGCTCGCTGGGCTACTCGCGCCGAACCTTCCAGTTGTGGGTAGTGTTCCCCGTTCTCTTACTCTACCCTTTTACTCTGCTCATCGTCTATGTCTGTGATACCTACCTTGGCTGGAAATAGTGTCGAACTGACACAGTGACTGTGTGGAATGGATAAATGAAATCTTCAAATCTAACTATTGGTAGTTTTTTTTTTTTTTTTTTTTTTAGTCTATTGGTAGTTATCGATGACTATGGAAGTGGTATAAACTCCATCGAGTATATATATAAAATAAAGTATATTAGATGAAAATCGCAACGCTATGGAAATGGTATGCGCTTCCGTATTTGCTATATAGTACAGACTACAATAGCAATGTACTATACCGTATGGAGTTATGAACTTAGTACTATGAAGTTATAATAACAAGCAGTATAGGCTGTATAGCATAGATGAAAATAGTAGACAGTATTAACAGCAGTACATATGGCTTTAGTAAAAATCTATCGGCCGTTTTTTTGTTGTGAACGTATGGCAAGTTCGCAACTTGATTACGTGTCTTTCCGAAGGTATCGTTTGATTCAGGAAGCTCAGGAGGGAGGAAGCACATGGTTGCAGTCAGTCTCAAGTTTGCCCTTCCATTTGGTGTCAGTGAGGAGTCAGCGTCAATATTTCTGATGAAGCATCTCCAACTAGGTTTCAGCATCAATATTCATAGCACCTTGGGTGCCTTGTGTGTATATCTGGAGAGAGAGAGAGAGAGAGAGAGAGAGAGAGAGAGAGAGAGAGAGAGAGAGAGAGAGAGAGAGAGAGGTTGTTTTGACAGGGCCGGGGGGGCGGAAGATAAGAAGAGGAGGTGGAGGTTTCTGTTCTCAAGTTTCAAGTGGTTATCATAAGAAAATATATGATATTGCATTTTGCTGACAAGTTGCAGCATCCTGAAGCAATTCCTAGGGAAGGTATGTGTGTAATTACTTATTAGTGATTACTGATTATGGATCGCTTGGAGGTATCTTCTTCTTCTTCTTCTTCTTCTTCTTCTTCTTCTTCTTCTTCTTCTTTTTTTTTTTTTTTTTTTTTTCGCTTGGAGGTATCTTGTGCCTGGGTAACGCAACTTTCTAATTTTGATGGGGCAGGTGATGACTCGTACAATTTGGAGTTGTTGTAATCGCGGTTGGAACGGGAATAAGTAGGATGCATATAGGGACATGGCTTTGCTTGTGATGTAGAAGTAAGTTTGTCGATTGTTTGAAGGGAAAAAAAAAAGTGTTCTCCTTCGCGTGTGATGTAGATCATGTACAAGGAGAGCAGAGGCCATTAGTCGCTGTGTAAACTTAAGGATTGTGCTGTGTTTTGTTGTTGTCCTTTTCTCCTTGTTTGTGATGTAGAACCAAGTTTGTCCCTCGCTTAAAACAAACCGCCATTAAAAAAAATAAAATAAAAAATCCGCCAGTATCTTTCCGAGCCATTTTGTCCCGACGACGTGGCCGTTAACATGCGCAACATCATTTCGGGCTTGTCGTATCTGACGCACCAGGCTGAAAAGGATTTTTAAAAATGCACACCCATGCAGGTTTGTTTTTCATCGGTGCATAGCAGAAATTCATCGGCACATAGCAGAAATCCACGATGGGGAAAAAGACGAATAGACAAAAAATGAGGGTGGTGTAAACTACCAGTATGTTTCTCAGGCAAAGAATAAAATATGCGGCGTGCCTGCAGCCCCAACTTTTGGGGCTTGGTCTCTGGAGCAAAATGGCTGGCAGCGCCAGCTTAGAGGAGGCCCGTGGTGGTTTTTGTATATTTTGGCGTGCAGGCCGTTCCCCCGTCAAGAGAGAAAAGCGCCGTAGTTTGGAACGGGTGGTTTAAGCTGTAGGGCCTCGCCCAACTACTCACCAAAAACGTGCAAAATGAGAATGAAACTTTCACTAGAGAGCATGGAAAGATACACCGTTAAGCTGTAGGGCCTCGCCCAACTACTCGCCAAAAACGTGCAAAATGAGAATGAAACTTCCACTAGAGAGCATGGAAAGATACACTGCCGTACTTCTGTCGTTTGAGCATGTGGTGGGTAGTGGAGCGAAGCCCTTGTAGTTTGGACCTCGCCGCACCACTCACTCACAACTATGGCAGTTTCTCATTTTCGGACATTTGCTGGAAGCGCGCGAACGTACGCTGTTTGTTATGCTATGCTTCCCTGCCTGCCATTGAAACTAAGCGGTAAGGTCCAAATTGGTGGATACTGACCGGGTCCAAATTGGTGGATACTGACCGGGTCCAAATTGGTGGATACTGGTCTGGCGTCACTCGGCTTACGTGATGCCAGACCCCTGACGATTCCGGAACCGGCTCCGGATGAAATGCGTAGGGTTGCCACCGGTATTTGCTCAACTATGGTTATCATGATTACGGGCATGACGTCTACATTCGAGCTGAGCTCGATAGGTTGTATTTATAATTTCAACCTATCGTGTCGCCTTCGGGAGATCTGTTGTGTCAATCTGGCTTTTTCTCCTTTTCTCCCTTCTTCTTCTGTTGCTGTCTGTAATGTGTCGCGTTTGCCTGAGTATTGTAGGCCTTTTGCCGCCACTGAAACCCGAAGGAAGTTTGACGTGCATGATGCTGTAACTATCTCACCAAATTGGTCGATACTGACCGGGTGCAAATTGGTGGATACTGACCGTAGGGGAGTTGATTACCCATCTATTGATATTGATATTGATATTGATATTGATATTGATTGGGGAACAGGTACTGAACAACAACTTACGCATTCATTGTCATTTTTTATACGACTTCGTTCTCATTGTTTATATTTGGTGACTATTGTGTCGAGCTTTTGTTCTGAGCTTTCAGCAAGTTATGAGCAGATTTTGTGACATAGGGCGTCTCTCCACTACTCGGGAAATGCACGAAAGACAAAAATCATGGCGATGTATCTTTCCTTGTTCTAGAGGAAGATTCACTCTCGTTTTGCACATTTTGAGAGTGGTGGCCCAGTCCTCACCACGTGATCAAAGGACAAAATATGGTGAGGTGTCTTGCCATGTTCTAGTGGAAGATTCATTATCATTTTGCACATTGGGTCATTAAAGGCTTATACAGGGGACCCCTGCGAACATAGCTTTTTTGTTGTCTCCCTCCAGCCATCAGAGGGAATGCATGTTGCCCCCATGCCCCAACCATGGTGGTCACGGATGGGGTGCGGCCGCTGGTGGGGTTCCCGCTAATGCGAAAAAAGACCGAGCATTTTGCCAGTAGCTGCGCCTCCCGGTGACCGCCAGCCGAGTAACATCAGTGTCTAAGGTCAACGCTCTCCCACACACCACACACAACCCACTCACGCTCACACACCACACACAACCCACTCACGCTCACACTCACACTCACAGTCGCACCCGTGTTGGGCAAGGAGTCGAGGACCATGCTATTACCGATCAGAGCCTCAGAGGTATGAAGCGGATTATCACGGCCGGTTGGCACTAAGTGGGCCGCAGGCCGTTGTGGGGCTCGAAACCAGGGCTCGAGCCCACAACCTCCTGAATGCCACTTGCGTGCCTAACCAACTGAGCTAGGTAATTCAGGATTATTTTATGTCGTTCATCTGGATTCGAACTCTGGTCTGTATTTCAACAATTCATCCAGAAATTCGTTATGAAATTTGAAAAATAAAAATAAAAAATTACAGCACACCCCTTTATGTCTGGTTGAGCCCCTTATAATCTTATTTGCACCTCTTGCTTACACCCCATAAACACCCTTCGGTGAGACATCACCAAATGTGAAGGTCGGGCTATATAAATGGGCACAGCTCAGTGCGTGCAAAATTGCCCGAGTGCCAAAAAAGGAAAAAATGGACCGCCCTTTTGGTGTCGTCCAGGTATCCCAGGTGGGTCCCCCGCTGGGTCAGGTGAAGCTGATTACCGACGTTATGTGTACCTTTTTTTCCTTCTTCTTCTTCTTTGCCCAATCACAAGTACATGGCTCCAGGCGACTTGAGAAAAGGAGAGAGCCTCTCCCGTAAGTTCGGAGGCTCCGGGCAACCATGTACTCGGTAGCAATGGGAGTCTCCCATTCGACTGCCTCCCATGACACCGTAGTACCCCTGCTGGGAATGGTTCTCGTAATATGTTTTCTTTGCTTGATGGTGATAAGCCACCGGTTTCGTACCCCCCAGAATAGACGGGGTTGTTTTGTGTTCGTGTGAAAAAAAAAAAGGAAAAAAAAGTGGTTATGTGGAACGCGCGTATTCCTGTTGCACTCGGTAGGCAGAACCTGGCTGCCGCCTCGGTGTGCACCAGCAGGGTCGTTGCTCGGCGTGAAGCGAGTTGATGCTGGGCGTGCCGCAGAGTCGGGGGTTGGTAAGTAGTGCGGGCCGTGGGAGGATTCGAACACCCGACGTGCCCATCATTATTTATGTGGGGATGTCATGCCACTGTGCAGAGAATCTACTATCTAGAGATGTTACGTAGAGTTGTCATGATGTGGCTATGGGCGTCACTGCACTACTCTCGACAGGCACAACAGACAAAAATCATAGCGGTGTATCTTCCCATATTCTAGCGGAAGATTCGCTCTCGTTTTGCACATTTCGAGAGTAGTGCAGCGAGGCCCTATGTTCTGAGAAACGGTGCCAGGATGTGAGCGACGACCCACCGGCCTCCCACATCATTGCGTCATGTGCCTGAACTATGTGATTTGTGTCTCCTCTGTTGTATGCGATTCCTGACATCTGACTTCAGTATATATTATTATATATTAGGATGATTGATGATTCATTATAGTATGCAATTTGATTTTTTTTTTTTTTTTTTTTTTTTTTTTTGGACCATTTCTCGATTTATACGTGTCATCCTTGCGCAGGGGCCATGCTGCAATTTGATTTCGTCGTTACTACCCACCAACGATCGCACTGGTGGCTGTTTTTTATTACTGACAATCCGCTGTTTTTATTACTTCAATGTGATTCGATTTGGCATTATGTCCTCGTCGTGAAAAATGAGAAATAATTAGGGCATCCTTGCACGTAAGCGCTTTCCTGCTGGACGTCATCTGACTGCAAGGGGGTCTGTTTTTTTTTTTTTTTTTTTTTTTGAGAAAACACCCCCACCAGTGCTAGGTCTGTTATCTTCGGCAGCGCGGTTGCGGAAAGGAAACCAACCGGTAGAAACAACTGTTTCAATCAGGACCAACTGCTTCAACCAGGCCTTGATCTGGTTCGCCGGTAGAGAATACGTGGATACGTCTCTTTCCGCTCTTTGTTCTTTCACCTTCATGCCTGTTGGGAAAGCCAGAGACATGTCCTTGTACCTTTACTGCCACTACTGCAGTGGCTTAGGAGGGGTAGGTAAAGGAAACAAGATATGTCTTTAGGTTTCCCTACTGACATGAAGTGCTGGCGCTGCTGCTTCTTTTGACATGGCGTTGGGTCGATTAAAACAATGCAAGCTCAGTAGGACTACTAAATAGTGTGGCATTCTCTCTCCTTCCGCATAAAAAAGGAATGCCTCAATGTATTGGTGTGGGATGTCCAATATAACTGCAAGTAGAACAGGAAACAAACCGAAAGGAAGGAAAAAGAAAAAAAAGAAAAAACCGAAGGCACAGAATGACCCACCCGAAAGAACTGCCGGTGAGCATGGATTGCTCTCCTTGAGGGAACTTCCAGACTTCCAGACGTGCACCCAAATATACAGCAAAACCTGCCGAAAAAAAAAGTACTAGAATTTGGGAGCAAGATTCTAATTTCTAGTACTTTTTTTTTCTCTAGATTCTAATTTCTAGTACTTTTTTTTTCTTCTTCTTTTTCTTCTATATGCCTTAGAGGGGAGGGGAGGGGAGGGGGGGGGGGGGGGGGGGGGGGGGGAACAACAGCGCCTTGCTGTGCCGCAGTGCACTACAGAGGCAATGCTGAAAGGGTAGAGTAAGTGGGCGTACCATTATGGTCTCTCCATGGCTCCGTGACTCGAAACAAAATACTGGGCCCAGAAAACGGCTGCAGGACGGCACCGTGACTTTCGTGGGTTGGTTTTGGGCTGCTCGGCAGGCCTGCTGATGAAATTCATCAACGGTCACCCTAAACCATTGTGGGAGGCTGGGCGCGTTAACGGCCCAGCTTGAAAAAACTAGCTGGGCCAAGTACTTGTGGTTTACCTACCACAATTTTTGTACCCCCGGGTCTTGAATGAATTTGGACCGGAGGGGCAGGCTAATTTGGCTTCCGCATTAAACCACCAGTACTTGGGCTGAAACCTCTATCGTCCTCCTCCTCTCCCTCCTTCTCGTCTACCTCGCCATCCTCCTCCTCTTCGACCTCTTTCGTCCTACTACACCGCCATGTTGGTTCACTAGCGGTTAATGGAAGGCAAAAAATTTGGGGTTTTTCGCCACGTTGCTACAAGGAATGTTGTCGAAACTTTTGCGAACAAACCATGCAGGGTCATAATACAAACAACAAAAAAACAAACAGAAAAAAAATAAAATAAAAAAAAATCAAGAGCACTATAAAACCCTATTCAGAGTAGTTTTCGGAGTTCGCCAAACCTTTCTTTGAGTCCGGTGTTTTTGCTAAGTTTTTTGTTACTGGTCCAAATACGGCGAAATTGAATACAGATATACCCTAAAGCACATACGTATGAAGCAAAAAAAAAAAAACAAGAAAAAAGTAAAAAAAAAAAATGGCAGTTTCGGTGAAAATTTTACCAAAATTCTCCGAAATTTAGACCTTCCATTAACCGCTTCTCAATGGGTTCCATCGCTGCAGTGCCAAGCGCATCGGTTTCCGTCTTTTTCACAAAATGAGAGAGCCCTCCCGGTTATGTTACGCAGGAGCTGAACGAAACAAAATGAGAGACAACTTAGGAATAACGCATAAGAAAATCCATAAGTCGTTAAAATGGACACGGGTGCGTTGTCGTATTTGCCGCTCTGGTTGAGTGCACCAACCGTACTTCCCGCGGTCTCCTATGACAGGATCACAAATTTCCACGGGGCACAACTTACCTTGCCTAAAGGGTTGTCACCCTGAGGGGTGTATCCCTATCGAGTCCTTGACCCACGTACGAAAGTTTTTAAATGCAATTGCAGAGGTTGGTCAACAGATGACGTTTGCTCGTTTCACTGTAGCATATATACGCCTGGTTAAAATGCTTATTGAACATAGATGTCGTTCATCTCTTACGGTGTTGATCTCCTAAGTACGAAGCGCACATCGATCGACTAGGACGGTCTCAACCAAGAGTGGAACCTGCAAGTAATACTAGTCCCTTAGACATAAAATTCAGAAAGAGACTTATCGTGACAAAAATCCAAATTAATAGGATAATATATATATGCAAAAAAATAATCTTCACGACTATTGCATGTTTCAAATCATCGACAAAAACGGTGTCACCACAAAAACATAAATGACCCACAAAAAAACTGGATGCATTCAGACGCGGCCAACATAAATTCATCCTATGTTGCATAGCAAAGAACATTATCTCGAGACATGGTTGATCTTGATTGAGCTTGACATGATAAGATGGTCTAGCAAAGTTATTTTTCCCTATCCCCGATATGACCGAAAATATATAAGTCCCACTTCTAATGAATGTGAGTTATCTGTGATAGGCAATGTCGAAAACCCGATGTCTGATGTATGGGTAGGCCCAGTGACACATCTTTCAAACCTTCTCGTGAATATTATCTACACAAAAATTTTACGATTGTCATTTAGATCCACAAAATACTTGATTGCCAACCTAAAATCGGACCTTTGGTTCAACCATTCTTCGACAACCGGACAAGTGCCAAGAGCACGAGGTGGAGGCATCGTAACCCGCGAAGTTTGACAACGCGAGGAACCTCGCGATACGTCGACGGAACCATCGAAACGGCTATAGCGAAATTGGTTTACGCACCACACTTAGGATGTGGCGGCGCTTCACGCCTTATGGGTTCGAGTCCCGCTAGTTGTACATCATTTATCTGGTCTTTTTGAAGTTAGTTCATTGGCTTGGTCTGGACATTTGGTTTGTGTAGCTATTCAAGAAGCTAGAGGACAACATATAAGAAGGGACAATTTTTTAACTTTTATTCCGCATTCTCAAGGATTACAACCTTTTTTTACGAAAAATTGGAGTGTCTATGCACAAGAACCAGATTCAATGAACTATTTATTTGGGACTTCTGAAGGTGCAGGCACTGCTATACTTACCTTTTTGGGAGACTTTCATCCACAAACTCAAAGTTTGTGACTTACAAACATAGCTCATCACCATCTTGCTATTGCTATTTTATTTATTGTTGCAGGTCATATGTATTGTACAAACTTTGGGATTGGCCATAGTATAAAAGAAATACTATAAACTCATACTCGCAAGAGCGTTTTCTTTTCTTTTATTTGATTTTATTTTCTTCGGCCCCTCGTCTCACGACGCTCGTCTCACGACGAGCGCACCACAAAGTGGATTGATGGCGAAAATAGCTTAATGGTAGAGTATAGCCTTGTCGAGGCTAAGGTTGAGGGTTCAAATCCCTTTTTCCGCCCGTCAGCTTCCTTCGTTGCCTGGCCAAGAAAAGGATGAAGCCGCCTGGTAGAGGCTCCGCCGCCTTCCCGCGATCTTGAATACTTGAGATCTAGTTCCAAGTTTGAATTTTGCTGCGTACATTTTGGGTATGAATTTCTGTTAGTTGAGGGAGAACACGACTTTGAAATAACAATTTTGTATTTTGACTATAACCACTTTTTTCAGAAGGTACCGAAGGTGATATTTCTTGCAGTGCACTATTTTGGCACAAATCTTTGAAAATAAGTGAAAAATGGGATGTCTAGTAACAAGAAACAACACACTACTAATATCCATTCCAATATAAATAAGTAAACTCATCCAAGCTGCAGACACCACCCCCACCCTTGGGTGGGTGGGAAAAATGAACGCTTCGCGGCACCTGACGATGAAATCCTTGGGAGCAACGAACCCCAGGACACGCGATCTCAGGGAGGAGTTGAAAACTTATCTAAAACTACGAAAGTTATTTACTAACCCAGAGGTGGGTAGTAGGAAGCTTCGAAATATATTGGAACGGGTACTACGATTCTTAATTATATCGTTAGTAGTGCGTGGGGAGATACAGTGGGAGGCAAAGTTTGCTACTAATTGGCTCGAACTGGTGGATTCTGACCCCGTAGCGTGGGAGGACCTTAAAGAATGTGTGTATGTGTTTATTAACCTGACGCTAACAACAATCTATATTGATCAAACGAAGCGTAGCCTGACCACGAGATGGGAGGGGCTCGTGTATAGGACTGAGCACAAAGACGGTAATCGAAATTCCAAGCTATACAATTGGCTTAGACGCACGGACCCCCTTGGGTACGTAGCTCTTCCGATTGCTTTTGCACCAGCTCAGGATCTAGATCGTGTGGGGGAGGCATATATAAAGAAATGGTCATCAACTCTTAATTCAAAAGCACAGATAAAACGGGGGAGAGGGAAGCGAAGAAAGGGGAGGAAGGAGCGAAATAATGGGAGAAACCGTAGTGGGATTAGGGAGCTACCAGTGATTTTTTAGACCGAGGGAATGCGAATTGTTAAGCTTATAGAAGTATGCATGAAAGTTTGGAATGGAAGCAAAAGGTTCAGATCCGAGGGAGGAAAATTGTGGGGTCAGGCTTGGAACACGGTTACGAAGGAGGTAGGTAGTACGCTTATCAGGTGGGAAACGAAAAAAAAAACATTGGCAGAATGGAAAGGGAAATCGGAGGAAGGAGGGGTCTTTGTGATTAAGGACTTGCGTAAAAGAAAGTTATCAAAAGAAAAGGCGGAATTAAAACGGGAGTTACATCAAATTATTTGTAATAGCTGGTATAAGAAAAAGTTGTACGGGTATGACATCGACCGATTGATGAGGTTGGTATCAACCATCAGATGTTTTTCACGCCACACGATCGTCGCTTAAAGACGTGTTAACGGGTGTTATATGACAAAAAATTTGTTTTAATATTAAAAAACCAGTAAGTGTGTCCGTTACGTTTAGTAAGGGAATATCTTTGCGTGTAATTCAGGATCTGGTGGAATCTAAGGTGCGAGAGGAACTACCTCATTCGGTTGCCCTGTACACGAGTTGGAGGTTAATGATGGTGTGGAAAAAGAATCCCACCGTCAGGGATATCCTCCATAACCATCGATCTGCTTCTCAACAGGTCGTAGGTGTCTGTAATTGTGCAGGCAGTGCCCCGCCGAAAGTAGAGGGTCACGTGCTTTGCAGCGTGAGCGGATTGAATAAGGTTGATGGGTTTGTAAATAATGCACGCAATATTATACCAGTAGTAGGGTACGCAAAGGGGAGGAAGATTATGAATGAGATTAATGACAGTCTAGTAAAGATTGGCTTGAAATCAGTGGTGACCTAGGATGAAGTTCATCAGAGCAAAAATGGAAGGGACGAACGGGCAATGGGCATCGTCGATGAAGTAATGAAATGCAAAAGGGGGGGTTCAAACTTGGTCTGCTCGGCGGTGGATAGGAACTCAGCAGACATATGCTGAAGGAATGAGAGAGACATTCTGGGAAAACAACGACTTTACTGCGGTATGGGAGTCTGAGGCTGAATCTTGGTAAAATGCGAAGGGGCGTGCAAGGGATCGGGGTTTGAAGTTTTGGGGAGATGGGACAAAAGCGGTAGATGAGGGAGAGCATACATTATCCTAATGTAAAAGGATGTTGGTCGCTTTCGTCCAATCAGTCCGTCCTTTTCAGAACCTTCGAAGATAGCAAGTGAGAGAGTTGCTAGAGCATTAAATCATTTGTTGTTTTTGCTCCCGAAGTCCGCACACTTTAACATGAAATCAACCAACCTATTGAGAGATAGGATTGGTGAGTTGAATACATAGACAAAATCGAAGGGGAAGGACGAGTTGGCAGGGGCGAGAAATGTTATGTCAGCTCCCACACAGTTCTATCCGCAGGGCAGTGGACTGGATCCTGGACTAGTACGTGGGGAAGGGAAGATCCAACGTGAACATCAGGCGAAAAGGGAAAGGATCGGTCTTTGCAAAGAAGACAGGTAATGAGTGGTGGTTGGAGGTGAAGTTTGAGGATATCCGACGCATGGTTCAGTATGAGTTGAGCCACGCGTACGTAGTGGCATATGATAGGTTGATACAACAACAAGCGGGCATTCCAATGCATTTTGTGTGACATGGACGAGTACCTCTTTTTAATGAGCCTTGGCGCTAACAGAAACCAGGTTAAAGGCATGAGATAGATTGATGACGTATCCATCTTTGTATGGTGCCCAAAAAAAGATAGGGATACTCATCGACGAAGGATTCTGATGCAGTTTGAAAGGGCATATAACGATCAATTAACGTTAAAAGGATCGGATGAAGGGAAGGGCACGTGGGATATTGCTGATACGAAGGTGGAAATTGGAAGCAACCTGGTTACGTGCCAGTGTTTTCCAAAGAATCATGAACAAGTTTTGGACAACAAGAAGTTGACATACTGTACCTTTCAGGATTTTTGCTCCTTCTCACTGCCATGACAGAGGAAAGTAGTTGTTACAAGTACCATACATCGCATCCGAAGGATGATGTCGACCGATGAGCTCGTAGGGCTACCACTACTCACGATGAAGAGGCAACTGCGACTGCAAGACTACCCGGCAGGCATGTTCAACGGATGCTTGGCCGGGTTTATTGAAAAACACGCTCCCTCGTGGGAGAAATGGGAAAGGCGGCTAAATGGCTGGTAGGAACAAAATAAGTCACGGAAATAGACGCACGCAGAGTGGAAAATGACTTGGAAGCTACGGGGAGGATAAGGGGAAAGGATATAGGAGGGAGTGGGAATAATCGTTTGATAGTAGGGTTTTTTTTTTTTAAATGGGGGGTGAAGGGGAAAAAATACGACGGAACTGGGTGGAATGAGAATAATCGACGGGGGTTAAAAGTGGGCAAAAAACACGATCGAATCGCCTGAAATCTGCAGAGGAAATCCGGGACCAAAGATATGGGCGCAAGCGACGCAAGTACAGAGCAAAAGGTGAAGATCAGACTGAAGGATACATGCATATACGACAACGACGAGACTGTGAGGGCTGGAAGGAAGAGAGAACAAACGTTTCGGCTGAACCTGATGGATTTTTTGAGCTAAGGTAGACGGGTTGCGCGGGCGGCCGAACGGCACGCAGAGGATAAAAGAGGGAGTTTTCAACAAGTAACCGTGCGTGGGTCTGGAATATTTGAGTACCGGGAGCACAAACCGAGATTAGCGCAGAAGCCAGAAAAAGCGTCTGGGGTTGATAGGTCAGCAGGTGGAATGACTTGGATATTAAGCAGGGAAGTGACGGGGAACACAGGAACACATACGAGACCTGCTGAACTTGGAGGAGCACTCAAAACGTGTGAACTTCAAGTTGAGCAGGAGCTAGGGAAGATTCATCCAAGTCCGTAGGAGAGCGGAAGGGTGAGACCAGATCGGGGGAAGGTTCACATGACGAATGGATACAGCAAGCGCCCAAGGATAAAGTAGCTACCGTAGAGTAGTAGAACATCTCGGGATCCCCCTTGATAAGTCCGCTTTTGGCATCGACTGAAACTAGTTGGGCAATGTCAGTCGACTCTCTCTTCGGGGACATCACTTTAAGCTTTCGAAGACGAAGCCGATTGCTCTCTGTGATTCACGCTTATTCCTTTGAGAGTCGGTTTTCGAGGTGTTCATCCGCACACGAGCTTGCCGTGTTATGCACAGTTGTGTGATTGTTCGAGTCAGACAGTCTGTCACCATTTCACATCACGAACTATATAGCTTGCCCGAGGTAATGGTAACCTAGAGGTTTTGTTGGTTGTTTTGTTTTCCTATACAATAATATTTTTCTTGTCCCTCAAATGATGAATGTCCCTCAAATAGTGAAGCACACATATTCTTCACATTATTACACAAAGCATAGCCACAGTCGTTGTTTTTTCCCAAGGATCTCAATCACCTCATTATCTACCTCGGATCAGCGGTCGAGGCACCTACATGCGTCCCACTCAAGTGTTAGTCTCTAAAACACGGGACTTCTTTAGGCGTCAGTCACCTATTTGGTGACACCTAAAGCGGTCACCTTAAACGTTACTAGGTCAGCTCCCTTTTGTGCGAGATTAGGGGAAGGCTAAAACCTTTCATCCGCAGTCGCACGCCCAACCGTCTACGAACTAGTTTGAGGTACTCTTCCTCCTCGCTCAAGCCCAAGACTCGAATCTCAAAAGTTGGACCGTCTCCACAGAACCAGCAAAGTACCCCCCCGTAAAAACGGTCCACTCTGGGTCGATAACAGGTCCGGCTCCTAAACCAACGAACCCCCGCCCCAGATGCTTCTTAGAAAGAGAGAACTTACCCATCGCGTGTAGACTTCAATTGTTCTTATCCCCCCTTGCCTAGGTTAACTTAGACGAACAAAGTCAAAGGAGGTGGAGGATGGGAATCATTTGGACAGGTATAGATGATGAGGTTGTCCGGGATAGAAAATGTCATCGTGGACAACCTAAATCCGTTTGATTTTGTTTTCTTTATTCGAATCAAATTATTTTAAAGGCACCCACTGAATTAACCATTTTCAAAACACAAGTTTTTATGACGATTTGAAGCAGACAGGTAACAGGTAGAAAGAAGACAATTTTTTTAACCGGTTCTAAGTAGGCACAATCAATCTCCTTTGCAAGCATCCTTCTACCTATCTGCACACTCAAAAACAACCAACAAGTCCAACGATCCATCAATCCATACTTCCGTCTGATCCCCACTCTTCACATGCATGCCCGCACATCCTCTACGCTACCTTTTTCGTTTGAATCTTCATTGAAAAACAGGGTTGAACAAAGTGTGGTCACACACAAGTGTGGAGGGAAACCAAGTCACCAACTAACCTTGAGTGAAGTGGTGCCAAACGCGCCTTGGCTGACTCAAGAAAGCCAAGTAGAAAAATATATTTGTCGCTGAAAAAAAAACAGCAGTCCCAAGACGAATCCCGGTCAATCAATGACCTCATTTCATCACTAACTTACACGTTCCACACGGAGTAGTCCCAACTGTAAAGACGGCGAGTTACACACGTTCCAAGAACATTCACATGTCTTGCACTGACCCCAACTGGTCCCAGGCGGTCCAAGATCGTCCCATGTCATTAGGCACCACGTAGAATGGTCGCAGTCCTGAAAACCTCTTGAGCCATGCACTTAAAAAAAAAAAAAACTTGTGTTAAAATCTTTCGAAAAGCAGTTGTCATGGCTGAAAGTGTCCTGCACCTGTCCTAAGTGGTTCCAGGTGGTCCCAAATGGTCCCACACTACCTCCCTCACCACCAGATGGCTCCAATCATCAAAACCTCTCACTTAGTATGCTCCAAAAAAATTAAGGCAGTCCGAATGTCGAAACAACAAGTATCGTGAGTCCCAATGGTCACAATGTCGCCTGCTCGTGTCCCAACTGGTTGAGCTGGCCCCCGCACTGTGTCACATGTTCCCCCCCCCCCCCCCCAAAAAAAAAAACATATGCGTCTCCACTCATTCACAAGTATCATACAACACAATCTACCACACACACCATTAAGCATGCTCCAAAGTTATCGACCGCACCCTGCCGCACTCCTCAAAAAACTAATGTCACTCGGTGTAGTCGAACACCACACTTGGAACCAAGTCTCAAGCGTGCACTATAGCCAGTACCACCAGCGTTCCTTGCTCAAAACTTGGAATACCACAAATTTCGTCTTTTATATTTTCACTTTTAAAATATATAAAAATTTTCATAAATGGTAATAAGATGGTTTAAAGTTTACCCAATTATACATTGATTTTGAAAATTTCACAGTTTTTATTATTATCACTACCAATGAGGGATATATTTTTTTCAATAAGCTAAAACACAATGACTCTCACTGCTCACAGCATGGTATAAGGAAAATCGTAGAAATGCAAAATTGTATGCTTCAAGCACCACGAAGAGTTTTTTTAATATGTAACAATGTTTTTTATATTTGCAGTATCACTACTTTATATCATGGAAAGGAGGGGGGGCGGGGGAAGAACACGTGAAAAATCATGATAATACGGTGATTTGACATCTCAAACTTTTTTACCATTACGACTACCAACAATAGATACATATTGGACAAGAAGCTAAAACTCAATTGCTACTACTTCCTTTGACATAGTGTAAGGGAAGTGGGTGGGTTTTGTGGGGTCTATGTTTGCAATTGGGGGGTTGTGGATACGGACCCCTGCCGCACAAGTAGAAGGGCGTTTTTAAAGGGTGTGTGATAGTCTTGGATCGTAACTAGTTTTCTGCAGTTTCGTTATTGTTTTGGTTTTGCGGCCAGATAGGGTTTCATGTGTTTTGATCCTGATGTGAGAGACGTCGGACCCAGTTTCCGACAATATAATAAAATGGCAACCTCGGCATGAACCTAAATGGAGTGTCCGAATCATACTGGAAATGTTGCCTTAAAAATTAATCATAATAAATTACGTTGCAAATTTGTACAACAGAAAAATTGTGGCAAATTTTCATCATGGTTTCAACTTGAACACAAGTTGGGACCAAAATATGAAGAGGGTGAAATGGTTGGCCCAATCGTTTTGACGGACCGTTTGCATGTTTTCAACCGTTTGTCAACATGCGGGCTATATGTTTTCAACTGTTGATCAACATATGTTCAACATGATTCCAACACGTCCATGTTGGATAAAATTTTTTTTAAACCTTCCCCGGATCTGAGAGTTGACAAGTGCGTGGAAATGATGTTGCAAATGGCAGCCGTTTGTGCCGGGTTGGCTCGCAGTAGTCAACGTTGATGTTTATCGGGAAGGCTTGATGTTGCGGATGCGCAGGCCGAAATAAAAAGAAATGGGGGGTTAACTTGAGAGACCCGAAAAGGAAAAAAAAAAAAAAAAACATATATCATTCCTTAATCTGATAAATTTAGTCGGATGTCTTTTTTTTTTTCTCCCGCATGTCCGTTTTCTCTGTTTTAGTGTCGAGGCCTTTTTTTTTTTTTTTTTGTCACGACGCTGGACCCCTCCGTAACTCATGTATTGCGCCCCCTTGCGGCGTGGTTCCTTTTTTTTGCCAAGGTCCTGTACGAATACGGCGCGTCTCCAGTTTCGCCCTGCCACGTGTACGGCGTGCCTCATTATTGTGGCCCTACGTTTTTTGTTGGTGTCTCAACCTATGGTGGCATTGGCTACGACGCGTGTCCTGTTTTGCCTTTTTTGTCAAGGTCCCGTGCGACTACGGCGCGTCTCCGGTTTTGCCTTTTTTGTCGAGGTCCTGTGCGACTAAGGTGCGTGGCCCTGCGTTTTTTTTTGGTGTCTCAGCCTATGCTGGCATCGGGTAGTTTTGTTTTGCCCGTCATAGCACAGGTGCCTTGTTTTTGAAGGCCCGCGCTTGGTTGGCCTAGGCCGAGCCCCTTTTTATTTTTTCCCCGCAGGTGAGTTTTCTCTGTTTTTGTGTCGAGGCCATTTATTTTTTTTGTCACGACGCTGGACCCTCCGCAACTCTCTCTCTTGTGCCCCCTTGCGGCGTGGACCGGTTGCTTTTTTTTTTTTTTTAGGTCCGGTGCCACCACGGTGCCTCTCCGTTTTGACCTTCCTTTTTCTTACTACAACATTTTGGCCTATTGTGCCAGTAGTACCGTTTTGTTTGCCTTGTATGCCACATATACTTTTTTTCCAAGGCCTTCTCTTCGTTGGCCTGGGCTGAGCCTGCTTTTTTTCTTTTTCGTACCGGTACCTAGTTGTCTAGACACCAGTTTCACCTCATTGCTGTTGACGTTCGTTGATGTTTTTCATTGTCTTCATCTTCAGCCTCTCCGTTGTCACTTTCTCCTTCGTGCTTCGTGTCCCCATCAACACCTCCTTGCCCTTGTGCTTTCCACGTGTGTGTGACATTCTTCAACGCTTAAGCATCTGCAAAAGCTTGGGCACAGGGGGAGAGAGAAAGAGAGAGAGAGAAAGAGAGAGAGAGAGAGAGAGAGAGAGAGAGAGAGAGAGAGAGAGACAGGAGCGCAGAGACAGAGAGAAAGTTGTTGCGGGGAGCTGCAGTGGAACTTCTAAAGGTACTTTATTCATTGACTTACCAACCCCTCCCCTCCCCCTCCTTCTTCATCTTTTTTTTCTTTTTCTTCTTCTTCTTCTCTTTCTTACTTCGCTCTTTCTTTTTTCTTTCTTTCTTTCTTTTTTTTATTTGTTTTCTTCGAAAAAGAACAAAAAAGGTGGGAGGGGGGGGGGAGCCAGGGTGGCACGGCGACCGCCACGCACCGCAAATGTCACAGAAGGTCGCACCAAATTGCAGAACTCAAGCACCGCCAATGGGCAGTGTGAGCTTCAACCCGCGGAGGGAATCGCC